>PVIR01020016.1:0-31171 GCA_004026965.1 Petromus typicus
GTCCTTAGCTGATTCACGAGCCCTGGAGAAGACAAGCTGCTCTGGGAAATGCCTCTCTGTCAGAGGGCAAGTCCTAAGCAGCAACTGCATTTGGAATTTAGCACTGGAAGGAGACAGCAGATGGGGATGTGATTCCTTAGTTTAAATAAATGAAAACAGAGTTCTCAGTTCTTGCAGAGCCCTAAGATCATCCAGGGAAATTTTGATTAGTAACACTGACCAAGGTTCCCAGAAATGATCTTTTGGTACCTCCAGGGCTCCATTGGGTGTGATGCTGAAACACAGCAAGGGTGAAGATGCTGCTGAAGCACAGCCAGGGTGAAGACGCTCCAACGCCACCGTGGGAACACTCTCCACATCCCTGGGAAGTCCATGTCCCTGCTCAAGCTCCCCAGCTGTCATGTAATGACTCGGCCCCATGCAGTGAGCAGTGTCTGGAAGGAAGGAAACAGATTTCCAGTTCACCAGCCAAGTCTTAAACACTGTGGACTTTGCTGTCAAAGAATCATCTTATAGTGTCATCCCTTAGTGATTCTTTCACATAACTCTGACATCTAATATCTTGACTTAGGAATCATTTTTATGAAGAGAGGTGCTAATGGCTCACGGTCATGTAACCCCCTTTCCTGCTGTTTTAAGGGCCTCCCTCTATCCCAGCCCATGACTCTTTAAAAAATTCATACCCAGATTTGGAAATATAGGAGCTCTTTGAATGGACAGACTGTTGCTAACTCTGTGCTTGGAAAGAAGAATTTAGTAAGAATTTAAAGTTGATGGCCAAGGGTTGTTGATTTGAGAACAGACATGACCAATTTAATGGCGTTTGGTTTAAGCAAATGAACAAAGACCAAAACACATTCAAGTACAAAGGATTAATTTAGTCTGACCTTGGTAGGTTCTGCTGGAAAAATTGGATAGCCTCATTCATACCAGACTTTTGTATTAATGAAAAGCTATGAAATATGCAAATTACCTGAAATGTTTTCTTAGCTAGAAGATATTATAATTAGTTTCAAAACATAGAGAAAATTGGCCAATTAAATAACTAAAATGATACAGACATGAAAGAAGCAAGAAAACAGTCATTTGAAGAAAGGGTTCAGTGGGTTTATTCAGTGGAACCTATCAAATAGTCATTATAACATAGATTGAATGAGACATAGGTTTCCCTGAACATCAATTTTTTAAATGATAAAATACAATGTATAGTGTATATCCATTTTTACATATATATATATATATATATATATATTTCATGTTCATTATGGTTTCTAGATTTTCTAGCATCTCTGATATAAATACTACTTATTTTCCCAGTCAGTGGAAAGGGACCTCTAAGAATTTAAGAAGAAAACCTGAATATCTGCTTCATCTCACAGAAATATATTTTTTCAGAATCACAGAACATTAAAAACGAGGGCTTTTGTCCAAATAAGTGGCAGAACTTTCTGTTCGTTCAAGGAGAAATCACTTTATTCTGGTATATTTTCCTCTCAGGATACAAGGCAATAAGCTCTCTTGTTTGATACCGTTTCTTTCAGGGGAGCGCTAAGCTGGAGAACATTTTCTCATTAATTCTCACAATTTCCTGTGAGGGCTTTTCAAGCAGCTCCTATTATCCTTTGTTGACAGAAGGACGAGGGAGGACTTGAGGTCACACACTGTCTTCTGAAGCAAATACAGAAGCTGTGAGAACGCAGGACGGGAAGGGGAAGGGAGCCTCTGTACAGCATCCCTCAAATACTGACTTTGTAAATTTCTATCCTCATGACTTCTTCCAAATGAGATCAGTGTCCCTTCTTACCTAAATTTTCCTAATTTCTTCTTACCTTATGTGCTACATGTTCTGTTTAATGGAAATCTTAAAATAAATATAATTTTCTGAAATATAAGTGTAATAAATATTGGATAAATGAATAACTTCCTGTGGCTACTGCTCTTGACTATAAATCCAACTAGCCTGTTTCTCTTAGCTTTTCTTTAAGGATTCTTCTCAATCTGATAAGGTTAGAGGAAAGAGAGTTAGTAATCACTGAAAAAAGTCAGGTTTTTATGAATGTATTTAGTATGAAAGTCAGCTTTTAACATGAAAGTAATATATTTTCCTTTTCCATTCCCAGGACAACATACTTAACACATTGTATAATGTAAGGAAGATAAGGCTTATTTTGCTAAGAGTTCCACAGACTTCGGTCCACCGCCGGTTGGCTTGTAAAGCAGAAACATTAAAGCACAAGGTAGAAAACTGTCTATACAAAGAAGCCAGGAAGCAGAGTGAAAGAAAGATGGAGGAAAGATTTACCTTTCACAAGCACACCTGAGGTAGCTCCGCCCCCACCAGGCCCCACCTCCTAGAGCACTTTCTGCTGTCAACCAATCAGCAGATGAACTCACTGATGAGTGACCGTGCCTCTGACCTGATCACTTCCGGTAGCCTCACCTCTGAATACATATAAATCTTTGGGGCATATTTTTGACCCAGACTATGACACGAACTCATCCATAAAATATTTCCTAGAGGTATGAATAGTTTCAAAATGAGATACAGCAGGAATGGATGACTGAAAAGCCCTAGTGAAGAGATGAGGGCGAGTCTGAGTTGAGAGTGTGCCTGACCCCGGACGTTTGCACTGCCTGAGCACAAAACATCTCAGTTTGACTCTAGCCTCACAGCCGTCTATGACCTGAGACGTGCGCTCGGCTTGGGACGATGTGGTAGAGAAGGTAGAGGGGACCTGGGGGCCCCATTCAGCTATGGTACCGAGAGCGGAGGACCCATGAACTCAGGACTGTCCCCTTGCAGAAGTGAGGCAGGATTCTTGTCCTTTGCTCCGAAGAGATAAAAAAGAGAGGAAAAGCCCTGGCGTTTCTCCCGAGATGTCCTGAGCACAGCGGGCCATGGTGAGGGCAGGTTGCGCGGCAAACCAACAGCTCCTCCTGTCTGCTCCGCCCAGATCCATCCTCAGTCTATTTGTCCCGGTGGGAGCGATTGCTTTGCTCATCAGTGATTATCATCATGTCACTGTTTGTGTTTTCCTTTTGCTTTTGAATTAACTCAAACTTTAACATTATTTATAGCTCTGGGTCTTTACTTCAAATATGATCCTTGTGACGTCCACTCCAGGTAACGCTGGAGTCAGGGAGGTTGTCCCCGCAGAAGGAGATGACGCTAGACAGGACAAATGGGACTCCTCCGATGCAGGGAGCTCTTCGTGGTTCCCGGCGCTGCGCCCCTCGGCTGTCCACTGGCAGGCACCGGAAGTGGGCAGGTCCCTGGGACTCGGGGGAGGCCCGGCCCAAACCCCGCGCAGGGGACGTTAAACTCGCTCTGTGGGGGCTGCACACACCAGGCTGGGGAGCCCTCACCTCCTCCCTGGAACATGAGATTCCCTGAGCTCCCCTGACAAGAGGGCTCTTTTCAGGCTGTCAGCTTGCCAGTCAGACGTCCCAGTTAATGAGTCTGCATTTCGTTTCTCTCTTTGTGTCCCCATCACGTGTGTGTGTATGTGTGTGTGTGTGTGTGTGTGTGTGTGTGTGTGTATGAGAGAGAGAGAGAGAGAGAGAGAGAGAGAGAGAGAGAGAGAGAGGTGGGAGAGAGGGAGGGAAGGAGAGAAGCGAGGTGCTTCCCTTACGGTGGAGATGGCTGTACTGGCGATCAGAGGGCCGAACAAATGGACTCCTGACTGCAGTGCTGCGCAGCCCAGCTGAGCGCAGGGTCAGACATGTGGTTTTTACTCATAATTTTCTCACTTGAAGAACTGGTTTCATAGTTGTAGACTGGTGCGAGATAGAACACAAATTTATTTGTTAAAAATTATTCAAAGTTTTGAGAGTGACAGCAGAGCATTAAAGCAAGTGGAGGCCCCCAGAACGCGTGCACTGCTCGCCTGGGCCTGACCCCGTCAGCGCGAGGCAGCTCAGGGGAGCCCAGCACCCGTGTCCTCTCCAGCAGCGAGACCCTTCTGTGTGGTGCGCATAGAATACACCGCACTGAAGACAGCTCTAACGTGAACAGCAGCACCGGGCGGCAACCGTGTGCCCATGTCCGACTCTGTAGATGATGTTGGTGGACGGAGAGTTGTGCTTCCATCGGTGTATGGGAAACTCTGCACCTTCTGAGTAATTGTGCTGTGAGCTTCAAGTTGGTCTGAAAATTACACTGTGTCACGATACTTTTTTGAAACCTTAAAGGAGCAGGTTCCTTAGTTTCTCATAGTAGGAAATCACTTCTGAGTGACAGGCCCAAGGCCCACTTGTCAGTCACGTGCATGTTAGAAGAAGAAGTGGATGGCACTGCTGCTCCTGAGCAAAAGGGAGGCTGAAAAGAAAGCAGTCCAGTGAGGGCTGGCGCCAGGCGGTTCCTGCCAGTGAGGAGCTGACAAGCTGGCAGTGACCCTCACGTCACAGAGCCCCTCAGACTTCCACTCTGACAGGGGCTAGAGGAGCAGATGTTGCGTGTGGGTTTACAGTAGGTGGGCCCATGGCAGATGCAGAATTTCAATTCCTGTGCTCCAACATGTAAAGAAAATTGAACGTTATTTTCCAAAAGACAACACTGCACACTGTACTTAAAATTTTTAAAAATTGGGCTGATGACTTAGCTCAGTGGTGTCGCACGTGCCTGGCAAGTAGAAAGTCCTGAGTTCAACCTCCAGTACTGCCACACACATAAAAACAACAACAACAACAACAAAACAAAACAAAACAAAAACTCATACTAAATTTAAAAAATATTATTCAAATAGTGCTTTAAGATCACTTAAGTAAAAATAGGGCCTGTATCTCCTTGCTGAGATAAAAGTGATAAAAGGTAGATGTGATGATGGACAGCTAGAATCCCAGCAGTGGAAGTATGAGACAGGAAGATCCAACCTGGGCCACATAGTGAGTTCAAGATCAGCTTGGACACAGTGAGAACCCTTCTCCCAAAGTCAAACCGACCTAATCCAAAACAAAACAAAATGAAAGTGATGGAAAGTCATAGTGAAGAGCCAGACTTGAGTAGACAACACACAGCTGAGCCACTGCGTGTTCCTGACAGGCAGAGGGGGCTGGAGGTGCAGGACCATCTCACACGGGAGGAGACACTGGCGCAGGACCAAGGTCAGTTCAGCAGTCAGAGCACTTTCAGATTTCCAGTTTTGGAACATTCCTGGTTTTGAAATACAGTCTTCCTTTTAAAAAGTTTATTGCAAAATTTATTAATCATGACTTGAACTACAGCATTACAGAAGGTAGCAAATATCAGTATAGACATTCTAAAAGCTTATTTTCATGCATTAGTTGTAACTAAAATAGCAGTAGATTTTCAAAGCATATTTCTCAGAATATCCACATTCTCTGCCTGAAATTTTCATTTTGGAATGATTAGGTGAGTAAACACAAGAATTAAAACAGATTTATCAGAACAAAGCACAATAGACCCTGATATAGCATTTTGGATGAAAATAAATCATGATGTTAAAATAGTAAACAGACCATTTAATTCGTCACTCTATTTGTTTTGTTTTTTTGAGACAAGGTTTTGCTGTGCAGTGCAGGCTGCCTTGAACTCATGATTGTAGCCCAAGTGGGCCTCAGACTTCCAGAGATCTTCCTGCTTGAGTGTGAACCACCATACCTGTCTAGTTTGTCATTTAAAAAAATTGGTCTTAAGTCACTGGATTCTCCGAAATTTTAGGCTGAATGTCTTAAGTTTAAAACAAAGAAGCCTGTTATTATTTTGATAGAAAATTTCTTAAATTTATAAATCACTTAGAAAGAGTTGATATCATAACATTATGGATTCTTTTGATTTATTTCTAATATATTTTTAAATTGTCAGTGTATAAAATTTGAACTGGTATTGCACATGTTTAGTGACCCTGCAAAGCTGGATCCTAGGATATGTTTTATAGACAGATACATTTCATAGTTTCTTTCTACAGGCACCAAGTCTTTCCAAAACAAACACAAGTCTGTTTAATGCATCTGCTCTGCATAGCAAACTGAGCCACACACAGGGGGGTGACGTTTACTGTCTCACAGCCCCTGCAGGTGAGATGTCCAGTGTGGCTGCGTTAGGCTTCTGGACGGACTGTGGTGCTGAAGCCTGAAATGAGCTGTGGACCCGCGGTCCTGCTCCATGGACTTCTCCACAGACTTCCTCGGTGACATGACAAAGAAGCTGGGGATGCAAAAGAGAGAGACAGTGATGGACTGCACAGCAGACCCTATGCGCTGTAGTGTTTGTACCAGGAAGGCCAGTGAATCTCTCTCCACCGATATCCTATGTATTTAAACAGTTTGTTTGGTGCACACTCCAAGGGAAGTAAAGAATGATTACCCCTGATGAATCAGAGAGCTCTGTAGATGGGGTGTCTGTGGGACTTTCTGTTGAGGTCCCTTGTTTGCATGGTCTTTATTTCACTTGCTTCACTTGCTGAATTGACCAGAAGAGCTATCCTTGATCATGCCCTTAGGAGGAAAGCAGAGTTTCCCCAGTCATCAAAAGTTCAGTGGAAGCTTATTTAAGAAGTACTGAATAAAGTTGTGAAAGTCTACCTGCATTCTTATCCTATTGAGGTTTTTTAAAAAAGAAGTAGTTGCTAAACTTTATCAAATGCTTGACATTAAGCTTTAAGAAGTTGCCTTTATTTTTTTAGTCTGCTCCTGAATAATTTAGCCTACTTATCAAATCATGCTGATGGCACTTCAGGGTTAAACCAAGTCAGAATTGCTACCATATGTATGTAACTTTGCTTAAGAGGCAGTATATATACTTATTGATGGAGGGATAGATGGAAATAAGCTGCTGGAATAAACCACATGAGCACTAGATTTCCCTGCCAAGGTTGCAGTGCTGTGTGCCTGTGAGCATAAGACTTTGTGACGAGGACTCCTCACCCTGCGTGACAGTGGTGACCAGGCACAGGCACCATCCTGTGACAGGTGAAGTGACAGGCAGTCCCCCTTGACATGAAAGGCTCACTGGGAGGAGAAGACACATCCTCCGTGGGCAGGGAAGGGCAGGTGCATTGGGCTGCAATGTCACTCGACCCAGAGTCTCCATCAAGATTTGCAGGGTTCTGCTTCCTTAAAAAACAAACAAACAAACAAACAAAAAACAAGCCAAACTATAGCCCTTATTGTGTCTGCTGATGGACCTTCTCCACACCGAGTGCAAAACACAGCACGGTCCTCTTCTCTTTTCAGTCAGACAACTCGTCCGCCCCACATTCGGAGCAACTCCATGGTTGAGCCAGATATGGCGTTTGACCACTTCTCTGCACCCTCTACCACGGTGCCTATGGGACACAGTGACTAGCAACCCAGGCCCACGTGCAGTGGGGAGAACTGGCCGACGGGCTGGAGGAAGCAGATGTCGTGTGACGCTGGAATCGTCACTACCACTCTAGCTGTCCTGAGGCTGAGGAAGCAGGCATCTCGTGCGAGATGGTTTAGCTCTCTCTGAGAATTCTAGAAGCAGGAAGTGTTCTTATGGGTGATGTCCAATCTGCTGCTCTAACTTACTGACTCCTCTTCTGACCCATAGCTACTTCCTTTGTCTCCTCCCTGTAGCCAGATCCTCAACCTGAGACTCACGGTGGGTGGTCAGTGAGAATCTTTGCATCTGGCTCATTTTTCACTCTCATAGTGAAGGTTCGGAGGTGAGAGAATGGAACTCAAGCGGTATGCACTGCTTCTTTAGAGCAGTGTGATTTCTTCTCTGCCTTTTAGTTATTTATGCATCTCCCCATGCAGAACGCAGGCTCCTCGGGCAGCAGTCTAACAGTGCACCACGGTGCTTTCCGTATCCTTAGCGCAGAGGAGGCACTTGGGGATTTTTTTCAATTACGAACCATTTAGTGCTGGTATTAGTTCCCCAACACTGCTATAAAAACTTACATACACAGGAATTCATTCTTTCATAGTTCAGATGCTTAAAGTCCAGCCCCACGGTGTCGCCAGGGCCATGCTCACTCCAAGTCCTTAAGGGAGGGCTCTGATTTGCATCTAACTAGCTGGTGCTGGCTGCCAGCCATCCTTGGGTTCAGGGCAAACAGAACACAGAGAAGAGGAAGGGGCAGCCTGATACAGTCTGCCAGGCCCATCCAGACACATCACGAGTGTGCATCCCTAAGCCGTGGGCAGCGCCAAAGCCAAGCAAGCTGGCAGCTAGACTTACCCCAAACTCTGACTTCTGCCTGTCATGATGTGTCTGCCTGTCTCCCTGTGTCTTACTGTGTTTTCAGTGGCTCCGATTCTTGTATGATTCTCTGGCCAAGTTTCCTTGTCTTAGAATAACAAAGGTCTTCAGGTTAGACCTATTTTTAGTCAAGATGCCCTCATCTCAATTGTTTCTGCAAAGCCCTCCTACAAGAATAAAATGCCACGCTCAGAGGTCCTGAGGGTCAAGGCTCTAGCATATTTTTGGGAGGTACAATTCAACCTTTACAGTCCTCTAACCTCCATCCCTATGTACTAGGAAAGAAATAATTTGACATGACTTTTAAGACACATGCACTTTCGTTAAAAGTTTCCTTGAAGAGCTAAGACTGCAGAGAAGCAGGGCAAACCCTTCTTTACAACATCCCGGAAGTATGGCCTCCCCCTTAGTGCCCGAGCGGAAGTACCAGTGTAAGGAGGCTGCCTTCCGTGAGCGGTCAGGGCAAAGACGGAATTATAAGCCCGGCCTCCTGGGCTGCAGGTCCACGCAATTACCCGGGGCTCCCTGCAGCCGAACAGTGTGTGTGGCTGTCTCCCTGCCCACTGAGACACGGCTGAGCGTGACGAACTGCGCTGCTCAGTGCGTAATGAGCAGGGTCTCTTCAGGAGACTCGCACTGATTCCCCGCGGCACGTTCTGCTCAGCGGCTCCCAGTGCGGAGAAGGTGCTGTGCGTGTGCAGTTGGGGAATATCGAGCCCCAGCTCTCGGGCCGCAGTGCTGTGTAGACTGCATTCATCCAGGGTTTCACAGTGACTGAGAACACCACCTCGTGTGACAGGAGCATACTGATCTGGAGAGCACTTTAACCCAACCTCGGAGCTACAGTGCATTGAGAACAAATCTTTCCTGGTGTGTGGAAGGTAGACTTGATTTGATGAGGTCTGGAATTATCTGAAGATTCATAGGTTCTGTTTGTGATGGGCTAATCACAAATTCCAGGGGACACATATGTTGAGAAGTTTGCCCGTCTGAGGTCCAATCTGTCAGCTTACAGGCTGAGACAAGCTGCCTTTAGCCAAAGGAAAGGCCCCATTTTGCTGATAAAAATCCTTAGAGATAAATTCATACTTTCATGCTTGAAGGAGCTTGAGCAGGAGATATGCTGAAGTTCTGCCTCTGGAATGTGATTTTATTTGGAGCCAAATTCTTTATAAAGGAAATAAAGTTAGAATGAGATCATTAGGGTGGGACAGAATGGATAAAGAAAATGCGGTATTTATGCCCCGTGGAGTAGTACTCTGCCAGAAAGAGAGATAAATGTGAGTCATTTGTAGGAAAATGAATGCACCCTGAGACCATAATGTTAAGTGAAATATATCAGACACACAAGCTTAAATATAGTAAGAGTTCTCCTATATGAGAAACTCAAAGTGAAAGTAAATCAAATAGCACAATAAAGGATAGACACCAGGAAACAGGGAGATCTTTTGCAAATGAGAAGGGGATCAAGAGATGGGAAATAAAAGAAGTAAGGTGTATGAAGAACACGTACTGTCTCCCTAAAATGAATGTAAACTATGTACTGCAAACATAAAGAACCTTTAAAAAATTATTGCTACAAAGAAGGGGAAGTTTGGACAAGGGAGCATATCCAGAAGAATGTCAAGGAGGAGAGACAGAAGAAATGGCCCTACAGGACAGGCTGGGACTGGTTCTCCCCACCTGCCTACAGCTTCATTGAGTCTTGGAAACTCCAAATTGCTACACAGCATGTTTCTGTTGCTTACACCCTCCATTTTGTGATTTGTGTTACAGCAGCTCTCAGTGAACAGCTTACCCAGAGTGCTCAGCGCCTGGACCCAAGAATCCGCTTGTTCCCAACATATCGGGTGTCAGCACGGTCTTCTCAACACTAAAAGAAAAATGGTACAGATTAAAAGTTGTCTTCTCTGTGACTCCCCACCATGTCGTGTCATTACTTTGCTTACAACTTTAAGTTTTAAAATGTAGGCCAGGCTCTAGTTTATGTCAAGATCTCCTAACAGAAAGGAGAAATGTCTGCATTCAGGAACATCTTTATGATTTCTCTGTATCAAAATATTCCAGATGACAGATGCTTAGTGAAAAAGTGTAGCTTGGACAACCAGGCATCCGTTGAGGGGTCACGTCTTCTATTTTTGCTACCTTTGTTCTATACGCTTATGTCAAACCCCAAATGAGGCTCTGTGAGCAGTAGGAAAGGCCACGTTGTGTCTTGTGGAGGAGAACACAGCGCTTTTAGTGCGGTGAGGGTTGCTGATGTTAGGTTTTTCTTTGCCTTCCCTCTAGAGCAGCGGCGCTGAGCCCTTTAGAGCTTTCTGTGATGCAGACAGCCCAGCACCTCACGTGGTCATAGGTTCTCCACCGCTACTCTAGATAATTTATTGGGCTTGTGGTTATTAATTTAAAGCATGCCTTTATTTAATGACATATTGGTAAGAGTGTCTATGTTGTAGATGGAGTGCCACCAAAGTTAAATTTCCTATTTTATTTAGGAAGGAAATAGAACATTTCTGGATTCATCACCTCAATTTTAAAGGCTAGGGAAAGCTTCAGTAGGAAAGGCCACGGCAAAAGCATCAGTCATTTTAACCTGATGGTGCTAATTTTGTCTTCACTCAGTACCCTGAGCGGAGGGAAATCTTCAAAGGCAGTCAGTTGCTTTAGACATCTCTCATGTCTATAAAGTTCACCTTATATTGATATAAACTTGCTCATATGGCATTTCAGAGAACCCCCATGTAAGTAATAGGAAATAGCCCACGTGAAATTTTCCCAGGAACTTATAATGAGGGGGAAGATCTCTTAGCTCTCTGCCCTTAACAGTGAGCAGCAAGTTGGCTTCTGCCAGAATTTCCTTTGGTGTCAAACTGTCCTGGTTGCCATCATTGGCCTTGTTCTTCAGAGCAGCCTGTGGGGCTGTCTCAAGTGAGAGAGAACCCACAAGCAGAACATGTGTTTCTGACAGAGGCTCTGTATGGTTCTGAGTACTGTGTGACTGTCACCCATCTGAGGTGAACCTCAGGGTTTCCTGGAAGTTACATTCACATGGCTGATGAGCTAGAATATCCCCAATTAACTATAGAGTTTGGGATCTGCTGAAAATTACAGAAAGCTTAGAATATTGATTACAGAACATCACTGACAAACTCTAGATCACAAACTAAATCTGGCCCACAGATTTCTTCTCTGAATAAAGTTTTATTGGAACATGGCCACTCCTGCTTCTGTGCTGCCTGTGGCTGGGCACCAGATGGTGTGGTGGAGTTGCCTAGTTACCGCAGATGCGATGTGACTTTCAGATTCTAACATATTTACTACTGGGCCTGTGCAAATGTTCACCAACCCTATACCCTCTTTCCTCTAGCTGCCCCACACCAAAGTAACTGGTTATTTTCTCATCAACTTCCAAAATTGTAAATAGATAGAGTCATAAAATCTCAATGACCTATGGGACCTTAGACATGATCTAACCTAATGTCGGCACAAAAATGGAAAGATGAGACTTGGAAAGAATTTTAAGAGGTGTATTCTTAAGTGAATTCTTACTGTACTAAAATTAAATCTGTTTTACAGTTTGCAAAGACTAAAATAAACCACCTCACTCTTCCACTAGACCCTTCAAATATGTAACAAGCTACTAGGCTTCCCTTGGAGTCCTCCATGAGTAAACAGAGGTTCCTCTTCTAAGCAGTCATCCTACCATGATTCCGAGCCCCTCTCGGGTTCGGGACCTCACAGTCTCTTGTCCTGTCACCTTTGAGGCTTCACTTGAATGGCAGGTTGTTTGCAGGAAGTTTTCCTCTTGGACACGGACCTTGGAAGGTTCTCATGTTTGACTTTTGGTTTCTGAGCAATGCAGACTCCACAGTTAAGCTGGGCTCCCTTGGAAAAGGATGCTGAGCTCTCCAGTCCCCCGTCTGGATTCTTAACATGACTCTGTCTTTCACCACATTTTTATTTCACACATAAAGTTGTGTCCTATGAGTGCTCTGGTCAACAGAACAAATGCAAGTGAGAAGATAAATGAAAATTGATGTGAGAATATTCTGTCTCTATGTCTGTGTGTCTCCGTTTTATTTGTCTGTCTCTCTCTGCCTTTGTCTGTCAGTCTGCCTCTCCCTGTCTCTGTCTCAGTATCTGTCTGTCTCATTTTCATTTCTACCTGAGCAGGAACTCATGAGGAGGGGCTTTCTCAGCTCCTCAGAGTCCCTCACTGTGGGTGGAGCCCCGTGAAATCGCTCCTAAGCTGGGATGCTCACAGGCTGCCCTTGAGCTGCAACAACTCCTGAAAGACATAGGTTATAGCTCAGGTCGCAGTTGATTTTCAGTAAAATGAAGGAGGGCATTTGGATGGTATATAGATTATTTTGAGAAATAAACACAGTTACATTCATTTCTAGTCTGCGAAATACTAAGTAAATTGGAAACAAATAAACAAACCGTGTTACAATGAATTTTAAAGTAGGTCTTGTTAGAGGAAAAATTGGATATTCCTGTTAGTGCATGTGCTTCTTTCCTGCATGAAAATTGTGCATAAATCTGAGCACATGGACTCAGCTGGCAGCTCTAGGACAACAGGCCTTGAAGATGAGGGGCCCGAACACCTGGCTGCTTGGGGGAAGCCAAACAGAATATGCACAAGGAGGAATTGCTGCCAGGATAAAGGTGCAAGATGAGGACTTTTAAGCCCCTGGCCTCCTCCGTGGGCCACCTTCCCCTCCATGGCTGCCTCTGCTCCTCACGTGAGGCCTCGTGGGAGCTGGACTCAGCTGAATGCACAGGGGCGTGGGAGTCCTCTGAGATACCCAGCTTTGTTTGTTTGCTTCCCTCTTTCTTCACTCAGCTATTTGTCCCTCAGAGGCAGAAACAGAAACAGGTCATTTGGGTCTGTGAATTCCCATTCACCCTTCACCCCAAGTCCTTCTCTTGAGAGGAAACTAGCAATAACCAGCAGATGACTAGATAACTAATTGTCTTTGAATGAAAGAGAAGGCCAGGAGGGTGGTCATTAGTAGGTAACGCAATTGTTTTAGGATCGCTTGTAGGAGGTAGGTGGGAACGAAAGGGCTTGTGCATGAATCACTCCAACCATCTTGATCTCCCCTCTGTGTAGTCCTGGGGAGAAAATCAGAGCCCAAGGGTACTCTACTATCAAGCTATATCCCCAGCCCTTATTTCTCATCTTTTTTTTTTTAATCTTTGAGACAGGGTCTCGCTTTATAGTTCAGGCTGGTCCTAAACTCAGCCTCGAACTCAGCGATCCTCATGCCTCTGCCTCCCAAGTGCTGGGATTACAAATGTGAGCCATGATGCCCAGCACTGTGGTATGTGGTACTGATTGCTGGTGGGCGTGAGTCACCATGCCCAGCTTTGCTGTATGTGGTTACTGGGGATAGAACCCAGGATCTTGTGCTTGCAAGACAGGTGCTGGAACCACTGAGCTAAATCCCTGGCCCTTATTTCTGATCTTTTTGTTGAGACAGGATCTGACCTTGTTGCTCCAGCTGGGCTTTCACTGCCAGCCTTGTTGCTGGAATCACAGGTTTGTGCTCACTCTGGTCTTTCCTCTCTAGACAGGGGCTCCATCATGTGGCCCCAGATTCTCGCCACCTTCTCCTCCCTGAGTCTGAGCAGGAGCTCTGGGAAGGTGAGCTGGCCCTGGCTGCACCCGGTCTCCTCCTGTCCCTTCAGCCCCTCAAGTCCCTCCTGCTCCAGCACCTTTACCCTGCAGGACTTGCCCCTGGCCTGGGCAAAGGAGAGAGGGCCGGGAGGGCCTGGGTTTTCTCTCTGAAAGACGCGCAGCCCCAGAGAAGATATTGGGTTATGTCCCGAGGACCCTTCCAAGACCCAGCGCCTGGGCCTCATCACCAGTGTTCCGTGCTAGGAGATGTCCTGGGGGCCTGTCACCTGCTGGGTTGTGCATCTTTATCCCTGTAGGTGGCGCTGGTGTGAAAGGCAAGCATCTCACTGGCCGGAGCCTGCAGCCCCTGATGTCCACCCTCAGGAGAATGCACAGGGTCATGAGGATCCCCTGAGATACCTGGCTTTGTCTTGCTGCTAATTCTGACCTCAAGCCAAGGGCACCAACCTTCACTCTTGGGTATTCCTGTCTGTCCATTTCACTTGAACTCTTTGAAATCATCTTTCAAGAGATTAAAGGCGATCTGAAGAACATTTTCCTAATTCCCATTACAATCAGCTGGCGGGGTGGTGAGAGGCTGAACCAGGACCATCTCTAGTTTGAGCCCAGCCAGCTAACTTAGCAAGCAGTGAGACCTTGCCTCAGAACAAACAGGCACAGTTATGAGTCACTGTGAAGGCCTGGGTTCAACTCCCAGGACTGCCAAACAAACAAATCAAGACATCAATACAGCGTCCCATCTGGAGCTTCATCCCTTCATATGTAGTATTTCTTCTCTGCCATTCTCATTTTCCTTCTCAAGTCACCTTTATCACGGTAGTTTCCATTTGTGGAAATTTTTGTCTCACCAAGAAATGCATTAGAATATATTCAACTCAATTATTTGACTCAGAATTTGTCTTTCATTAGAAATATTCTGCAGCCTCTGAGTAAAATCAACAAAAAGTCACAACAATTGTGAAGGATAAACTTCCTAAAGAAAACAGTGATGTAAGAGAATTAGGAATATTTTAACCTGAAATCAAGAGTTTTGTCTAGAAATGAGAACTATCTTGGAGAGAACTTCCCCACTGGAGTAGAAGCTCCACATACAACAGGTAAATAAAAAACCTGCAGGTTTCTAGAGATTTACGTTTTTAAAATATTTTCTCTTGGGGCTGAGAAATTCAAGGTCATCCTGTGAAGGCTAGGAAGGTGTTTGCTTTCTCCTGTTTTTTAAAAAAAATTCAAATCTTTATTGGTACATTATGAATACACATCAGCATCACATTCAGCATTGAGAGTTTGTACCAGATATGATATGACTTGATTCTCATTTTTTCCCTTCCCCTGCTCTGCACTTTCTACCCCCTATATACATAAGCTTTGCTTCCTTTTTTCTTTATTACTATCACATTCTTTTTCCCTTCGTTATTTACCCCTACAACCTCTTTCCTTTTAAATATTTTCTATTTCACCATATCAACCATATATACTGGAACTCATTTTCATTTTCTCATACCAGAGAAAAGATACGATATTTGCTCATCTGTGACCTATTTATATCTCCTTTCCTAATGGTTGGTGCTAAATAAGGATTTCAGAGGCATCAGAGCCCAGTGCTTGGCCCTGGCACTGAGCTTCCTCTCTTGGGTGGGATCACATTGAAAGAGCTTTGTAGAAATCAATCTGGTTCAGAAGAATCGCGGATAGTGAGTTAGGGCATCATCCCGATTGGATTCTGGACAAATATCAATGCAAAATGGTTTCTACTTTTAAAAAGTACAGTAGCCCATCCTGAAAAAATAAGACAGAAACTATGAATTAGTTTTCCTCCATTTGTGTTAAAGTGAAGGTGAGACAAGCTCATGTCCTTTTAATTTTTGGTTGGTCTTTCCCCACCTGTTTTATTGGCACACGTTCCAGTCACGTTTGCACTCCTGTGCAGAGCTGGCACATGGACATAACACATCTTCATTCTTTTCCCCTTCTCTTTGGCTCCTCCCCCTCCCTGTAACTCTTGATTCCTTTCCGAAAGATCTATCTACCTACTTCTTGTTATCTTTTATTCTGCCCTTTATTTATGTCATGAGTTTCTCATAGAAGAGCCAACGTGATATTAAGCTTGTGGGTCTGATTTATTTCACATAACATCATGGTCTCAAAATACATTCATGTTCTTTCAAATGATTCAAGTTTATCTTTTTCTATTACAATAATTATGTATAAATTCCACTTTTTCTTTCTCCATTCATCTGTTGGTGGGCGTATGGGCTGCTTCCAAGACTGAGCTAATATGAATCGTGATGTTCTAAGCATGGCTGTGCACGGACCACTATAATATGGTGTCTTCAACTCTTTCTAGAAGATTACTCACAGAGGAATAGCTAGGTGTAATGCAATTTCAAGTTTCAGGTTTTTAGGGAATCTCCATACTGATTTGTACTGGTTTCTATTCCCATTAGCAGTGTAGAAGCCCTGCCCTTCACAAACTTGCCAGCTTTGGGTTTGATTTCTTGTGGCCATTTCTTCTGGGGCAACATAGAATCTTGGTTTTGGGGCTTCACTAATGGCCATCGATGCTGAACATTTCTTCCTGTGTTTATTGACCGCTTACATTTCTTCTGAAAAGTGTCTCTTCACTTCACTTTCTCATTTTTTGTACTTTGTCTTGTATTTTGGGGGGAAATCTAATTTTGTTGAGTTTTTTATAGATTCAACATATTAGTTTTTTTTTTCACTTTTAAAACTGATTTTATTGGTACATTTTATATACACATCATGATGACACTCAGTACTGAAAATTTGTACCAGTATATGACATGACTCAATTCTCATTTTTTCCCATTCTCTTGCCCACTGTACAACCCCCTACCAGCCATTCATGCTTTGAATTATTTTGTTTACCTCAGCTAACTTTTCTTGGTTGTTAAAGGCCCCAATATGGTATATTCTGTAATAAAGGAATCTATTTAGAAAAGAACTAAATCTGCTCACTCACACATATTGAATATAGTGTTTTCTTCAATGAAAATGTCTAAATTGACATTTATAGTAATGCCATAAATAGTACAAGTTCATCATACAGAGACGTATCAGAGAATAGCAAAAAGAAGAAACACATTTAGAAATTTTTATGCTCACTACTCAGAACTGTTTAGTGCCTATCCTGACTGTTATGTACACAGGCACATACGCACACAGTGTGCATACAACCTGTAAATGTACATCGAAGGTTTACTTAATACTGTATGTGTGATGGTTGATCCATTGTGTCATCTTGAGAATTAAGATGTTTTAAAAATCCTGTGTCACATTTACTCAGTGAAAGAACTCAGGGCAAGAATCTCTGCTATGGGAGAGCTTTCTATGGAAAGGCGAATGCCTTGGCAACTCACCTGCTAATATAACAGTAAAATCCTTTTTGCAACATTTCTGGGAGGTTTCTCTTGGCTGCTGGGTTTAATTTTAAAGCAGAGGTGATCACAAAAGCAAAAATACATGCAGAAATAAGCAAGACAATTCTTTCAGTTTGTGCACATGTGTTGGTGCTGGGATTGGCACATAACAGATAGGTATTATTTCATGCTTGTCTTCGAAAAGGAAGAGCAATAGCACAGTTACTGTGTGGGAGTGACTACATTCCTCATCTCAGTGCTGACAGCTCTCCTCGTGGGCCCTCTCCATGCACAAGGACAGCAGTGACCATGCTCAGACCTGAAGAATGGACCAGAGACACAGGACAGGGCCAGAGATGGAAAGGTCTTTGTCTCTGGTGCCAGGGTAGAGCCCAGCATTATTGGCATGGGGTCACCACTGGCAGCTCTTGGTCTCACTTGGGTCTTAGTGTTTCTGTATGGGGATTTCAGTATTTTAAAGCTTGAATATTTCAAGCTGAAAGTTTGAATGTGGAGCACAGAAGTATGACTTTCCGCCTGAAGTTCTCACCCTCAGAATATGCCAGCAGGACACTAACCTTCTTTTACCACATTGCTGCTGCTCTCCACTCAGTGAGTGCATTTCCCTCTTCTACACTCTGTCCTGGCTTGAAAGATGCTTCCTTGGGGACCAGCAGCTGTCTCTGCTGGTTTCTGAGAGAGATTTGGCAGGAGATGCAGCCGTGGTGTCTGGTTCTCCCCCTGCACCACCCAGATCCTCAAAGCCTCCAGTGAAAGGAGGGTTCTGAGGGGAGGAGGAACGAGCTTCCTGTGAGGACAAAGTGCTGCAGCCAGGATCTCTTGCTCTTTGTGCCCAGTGACAGGCAGCACTGCAGGGCAGAGAGGAGGTTGCGATGGATGAGCTTTTGTGTTCCTTTGTGTTAAGTCATTGTCTCAATTGTTTGAACAGATTTATGGAAGAAGAGAGTGAAATTAGCAGGTGTTTCCAAATCATTTATTTCAAAGTTGTTAGGCTGAAGAGCTCTGTTTCATATGTTCTGAGAGTGTGGAAGGCCCGAGGGACAGGCTGAAAGTGGAGGAAGAAGGAGAGAAGATGGGCAGGACTGACTCCAGTTGTCTTTTGGCTCATAAGGAAGTCAGGCAGAGTCAGTCCCAGCAGCTTCAGAGGTGCAGACCCTGCAGGGTAAGAATGCAAACAGGGTTTTAGAGTTGCCAGCTAAAATGGCCCTCAATTCTGTGCACTCTGACACGGGGTTTTTGAGAGCTATTGGGTCAGCGGGACTGTACTAATGAGTAGGGATCCTCTGCTGGAGTTTATAGTGAATGTTCTGGTAGTTTATAGTGAATGTGGGGTTGGGCTGGAGGCTGATCCCAAGGGTGTGGCCTGGATGGGGTGGGTGTATTTCCCTCCCCAGATCTTAACTTCTCTGTTTTTTATTTATTTATTTATTTATTTATTTTAGGTTTTTTGAGACAGGGTCTCGCTTTGTGGTTCAGGCTGGCCCTGAGCTCAGCCTCCAACTCATATCACAATCCTCCTGCCTCTGCCTCCCGAGTGCTGGGATTACAGGCGTGAGCCACCACGCCCCCGGCACTGTGGTATGTGGTACTGGTTGCTGCTGGGTGTGGGTCTCCACATCCAGTATTGTTATGTGGTTACCGGGGAATCAAACCTGGGTCCTTGCGCTTGCAAGACAGGCGCCGGAACCACTGAGCTAACTCCCCGGCCCTTAACTTCTCTGTTTTTTGACCCAGTGAGCATATTTTCCTCTGTCAGGCCCCGCTGCCATGTTATCCTGCCACGGGGCCAGCAGACCATGGACTGAACCATGAGCCCAAACAAACCTCTCCTCCTGTGAGTTGAGGCTGTGGGATATTTTGTCACTCAAGACAGTGACTGAGACAGCACTTCCCACATCACAGTCCTGCTGCAGCGCGTGCCCAGGCTCCCGGTCAGAGCGAAGGCTGGGGACATGGATAGGCTCTGTGTTCCCCAGGAAAGTGCTGAGGGGGCTCGCTATCCCCCTTCTTCGTGCAACTCCCCATCCCCAGCTCACACAGCACAGCCATCGCAGACACACTGTCACAGCTACACACTCACACGGGTAGACACGGCCACCCATTGTATTCTCACACCTGCCCACCAACCATGAACACGTTCCCAGATGCACTCACACTCACCCTCACACACTTACACTCACAAGCACATGCTTTACAAGTACACACATGCTCACAAACAAGTTCTTATAAATGTGTGTGCATACACACGTACTTCATTATCCTGAAGACACATCCGCCATGGGTCTCAGCCTGCTGGCGGGGACTGACCCTACTAGACACCTTTGACTCAAGGGGAGCTGAGTCCCACTCTGCTTCCCCAGCACCACGATCATTGAGTGTAGCATCTTCAGCAGAGGAGCGGTGGGGTAGAGAGGACTTGGGTCAGTTGT
Source organism: Petromus typicus (assembly GCA_004026965.1). Lineage (NCBI taxonomy): Eukaryota > Metazoa > Chordata > Mammalia > Rodentia > Petromuridae > Petromus > Petromus typicus. The sequence goes on from PVIR01020016.1 coordinate 19,660, forward strand.
GTGTGTATGTGTGTGTGTGTGTGTGTGTGTGTGTGTGTGTGCGTGAGTGCGTGTGTGGCTTCTCTCTGTGATACTTTATCAACCGCAGTCGTCTAGTGGTTCAGTGACTGTATCTGTTAAGACACTTGGGAGTTAAATGGCTAGGACAGTTCAGTGCCCTGTCAGTCTTCAGTTGTGAGCTCCAGGTGGACCCGTCCTTGTAAGAAGTATTAATCATGCATGGAGAAGAGCTTTACTTCAAGGACCTCTGGAAGCTGAGCAAACCCCAGGCTTGAGTAAACTTCTTATTCCCACTGACAGAAGGGGAAGGCAAACAGTGGACCCCAGGGAGGGTCACATCTCCACTGGCAGAAGTCATGCTTGAAGGGCTCTGCTGCTCCCTGCCAGCTGAGTGGACACAGGGACAGCCCCAGACTTTCTCCAGCTCCCAGGCTTGCTTTACTGGTACAAGTGAGGTTGAGGGCTGGCCAAGCCTTCATCTACAGAACACTCAATCATATCCACTTCTTATACGACGATCAGACAGAGCACTGTCCTCATCACTGAGCACTAATCTGCAGCTCTCAGGTCTGACCTTGGGTGGTGCTCACAATTTTCCTTGATGTCTGAGTCCCTTCCCTGATCACCCCATAACACCTCAGGGTGCCGATCTTTGCAAAGCAAGGTCGCTCAGCGGCCCTTGTGCACAGGTTCCAGCGGCAGGCATGCTGAGCTCTGTGCAGACAACTGCTGTCCACCTAGCAGAGAAAGCAGTGCAATCACCGCTCGAGAACAGTCTCAACTCCAAGCAGAGGAAATAGGAGGCAGAGGATGTGATGACGGGGGACAAGTGCTGAAGTGGCTGCCATGACTGGGCTGGCTGAAGTTCATCATAAGAACCTGCCTTGCTGGGATTTGCTATCTATACGATGTGGACACCCCAGACACGGTGAGCTTGGGGTGCCAGCCTTGTTGGAGTTGGCATGCTTTGTTTTAAAGAGGCAGACCAGAAATTTACCTGAAAGACCAGAGTGACTTACAGATACGGCTCACTTGGAAACCTTGAGAAAATCACCTAAGTTCCAGAAGCTCAGCTGTTGTCTCTCAGGCACCTGTTGAGTGTGTTAGACGATGCAAGGTGGCACTACACACAGCAGTGGTGCAGAAAATGTCATGTGTCATGGAGAGTGTTTGTCCCTTTCACAGCCACAGGCCAGCTGACTGGTGTCATGGCCCTGGGGGGAGCTCACCGGGTCCCTGGCCTGCATGGGATCTGGGCATCCTCTCCAGTGCGATGCTGTCCCTGTGGTCCTGGACAGTCCCATTTATTGTTGGCTTCAACTTCCCAGACCTGTGAGAACACACTGACTGGGAGCACTTTATAAGAATCTTTCTTCAAAGAGAATCAGCAATCCTTAGTGTATGTTCGCTTCTCTCCCCAGTCTAGTAACATCCTGTCATTCCAATCAGACAGGCCCCTTTTCTTCCTGACTCAAATTATCGCATAGAGTTTCCCTGTGTTAGGCGGCAGCTGCCGGGTTTCCTGAAAAGGAGCTTCAGTCCTGCTGCAGATAAACCATTTGTCTTGTCTGGCAGCCAAGTTAAACAAAGAGCTACTTTTAGACCATTTCTTGGAATTGTTCTTTTTTCTCTCAACATTGAGCTTTGTAATCATGAGACGTTAGATACTTGGGGCTTTAACATAGATTCTGGGGCTTCTGAGGGCTCCAAAAAGACTCCTGTGTCCAGTTGTGACCAGAGATCTAGGTCAGAGGAGGGGACAGGGCCGCTCATTGTGGCTAATTCACAGCCGGCAGTGGCCTCACGGCATCTCAGGGAGGCTCCGTCTCACTTGTGAAACTGATAACTCACAGTCCTGAGTTCCAGGTAAGGCTTTATCTCCCCTGCTGCCTAGGACAATTCAAGGCTTCCTTTGCCTTCAAGCATCAGCCTGGCCCCTTATTTCCCGGGGAGATCACAAACTGCTCTGCTAGTCCATTTACTGTTGGCTTCAACTTCCCAGACCTGTGAGGACACACTGACTGGGAGCACTTTATAAGAATCTTTCTTCAAAGAGAATCAGCAATCCTTAGTGTATGTTCGCTTCTCTCCCTAGTCTAGTAACATCAGTCACTACAGAAATAATTGAAACCCCTCTTTACATGATAGTGGGTTTCTACAGACACCTTGGTTGCTACACTTAGGACATGGCGTCTTTCCTGAAGCGATAAATATTTGTGTTTTGTTTTACTTGTTATTGGCTGTCACTCCAGATTATCTGAGCAGGTGCTGTTCTGTCTCCAGTGCAGATCGGTACTATGAGAGATGTTCCTGAGGGGAGACCAGGTGGATGGAGGAGCTGACGACTGCAGGGTGGACTGTGTCATCTGTCCCGAGCAGTGGACCAAGATGGATGTGGCTCCTCAGTCTCCCTCCTCTCCTACCCTGGGATTCAGTGATCAGTGACCATCCTTCGAGGGAGTTATTCCAGACATCTGCACCAAAAAGGAAACATGGAAGAAACACTGAAAAATTACCTCACTCCAAGTTATTCCCTTTTCAAAAAGTACATTATAAGTGCAGGAAAATACTGTAGAAAACTCATTTATGTATTATACATTTACCATTGGCATTATCCTTAATATGGATTAAATAATTTAGTACTTTTGAAAGTTTGATTTAAAAGCTAAACAACTCAAGAACTAATATAGCTATGGCTTCCAGGTAACTAGTCTACCACCTGCTGAGAAATGGAGAGTAATGGGCTGATGTGTCATCAGTATTTTTCATTTGTTTCCTTACAAGTGTCTTCCCTAAAGGAATTTATATTTCATTCCTTCAACTCCTGGCATTAATGGAGAGCATCATCATGCCAGGTTGTCGTCATGTGAAGGCTTCACTGTCCTCTCTCAGAGTTCTGTGTCCACAGCTGGCAAACTGATTCTGGTAGGAGCTCTCAGTTCTTCTCCTCTGAGGACTTCCTGTGGGGCTGTTTGAGCAGTCACACAGCTCCTCTGATTTGCTCTATAGAAAGCACTCGGAAAGTGCAAGGCGAGGGCAGAATCTGTAATATCTTCCATGATCTAGCCTTAAAAACTGTACACTGCCACTTGCACAGTGGTCTTCAAAGGTGAGTTCTGACTATACATGTGAAGGGACCTCACAGGACATGAACACCCAGAAGCCAAGGTCATTGGGAGGCGTTTCAGAGCCTGTTATTTCCTCTCACCCTCTGGTCTCAAGTTATTCATATTCTTTAAAGATAGAATACACTCAACTCCTGTCATTCTCCGAACTCTCAACCCATGAAAGCATCAGTGGGACACCCTGTAGCTCCAGGATGGCTGGCTGAGAGGCTGCAGGCATGGCTCTGTGACATAGCCCTGTAAGCAGAGGAGTCCTTCTAGGACTTCTGCTAAGAGCTCTGTCTTGTACAAGGGGATAAGGTGGGAGACAGGCAAGACTCAGTGGTCAGGGATAACCTGAAGTCCAGCAAGACTTAGGGAGACGGATATCACAACCTGAACAAGTGAGAAATAACTGCAGAGACTAGGACTTTAGTTATTACTCCATCCAGTTCTTAAGATTTTATATGGCTTTGTATATTTTCATGGAAGTCCTGAACCTTCAACTCCTTCTCCATTATTTGTTACTATTTTTTTTCAGTATCACTGCCCTAGCATACTTTATAGATGCTTTCCTTTCAGAGTCAGCTTCCCACTTACCTTTGTTTTATTTGAATCAGGTAGCAGGACAGTTTCAGACAACATCCAGATGAAGCTTTCGCTTATCCAAGACAGTTAGGTATAAGCTAACTCCAGATGTATTTTGAGTACATGAATATGTTCTGCTGATGAACTATACACAGTGGCTATTAAAAAAGAATAAAGTGCTAAATAATAGAAATAGGCCATCTCATCATTAGTTCCTCAAATATTTGCTTCTTTTTGTGTTTTCTCTTTAGATTCCTTACAAGATATTAATGAAGACATGTTCAAATTGTTGTCATATACCTGAAAGAAGAGAAGTTAGGTATATTTTACATGGATATGTTAGTTCTAAACATGTTAGGACAAAATTAAATACAATGGATTTTACCCAATAATCTGCCAACAGATTCAGAGTGAAATGGATTACCTAGTGAGGCACTTAATATTTGTTATCTGAGGGTGGAGTACAAGCAGGATGGTAATGACAATATGGTATGGGCCGGCTGATTAACTAAGCAAATATGAGTGAAGTGCTGTAGGTCAGGCAGGACTCTGTACCAAAAATCCAGTAGTAAACAAGGAAGACTAAAATCCATTTGGACTAACTTCCAGTAGAAAAGAAATGAATTATAATTAGGGCAGACTAATATAAAAAATAATTGACTATTTATTGATGTGGATAATGGTAAGTGAAGTGGAAAGAAAGAGGCCTGGGGTGATAGACAGCATGAGAAAAGTGGAAAATGGTGTCTATATCATGTGGAGAAGTCTATGCTCAGCAGTGACAGAGGAGAAGCCCTCAGAATGGGCACCCGGTCCTGCAAAAGCGACTGCTGGTCACATCCCAGCAAGGAAACAGCAGTACAGAGGTAGGGAGGAAAGGGCTGGTCATTTCTTCCCTGGGGTGCAGGTGCAGGGGGCCCTGGGGGCAAACCTCCAGGAGGCTGAGAGCAGACAGATGTGGTTGCCAAGGAAGATGGAGGCATGGAGATCATCATATCGTCTTTCCTTTTTACACTGAGTGGGATGCGGGGATTTGGGGAGAAGCCTGGGACCCTCTGACTTGCCCATCCATGCTGTGCTGCCGTCATGATCAGATGAGTCCCTGGCACTGGTAGTAGTCATGGAAGCAGTGGGATCTTAGCTATGTTAATAATTTAAAGCCAAATAATAATAATTTAAAGCTTGCTGTTGGCAAATGTAGGCATGGAAATGGGTTATCCAGCTTTATCTAGCCAAGTTAAGGGACAGAATTGGATTCTAATAAAATACAGAAGAATTCTGAAGAAATGAGTTTGCATGTGGGGAAGTCGGGCACTCGGCATGAAGCTCGTCTGGGTTGAAGGAGTTCATTAGATCCAAGCTGCAGTGGCCTCGGTGGTTACTGAAGAGGCTGGGGTCTCCCTGGAGAAAGACTCAGGCTGAGAAGAGATGCACTGGTCTTGAAGGACAGGTGGGATTTACAGTGAATGTGTCCAAAGAGAAGAAAGAAGAGAAGAACTCACAGGGACCGGGAGAGTTAGACTTTGGGGAAGAGAAATGAAGCCAGAGCGGGAGTTTCCAAATGAGGAGTAACAGAGGAAACCAGCTGTGTGGAAATCCTGGAAGACAGCGAGATGCATTTTTATCAAAGAGTGACTGATGAGCCATGTAAAGTACAAATAAATAAAGAGAGGTTTCAGATTAGATTTCCTGATTTAGCAATAAAGTATTGACTGGGGACATCGGAAAGAGCAGATTAGACAGAGCGCTGGTGGCATAAAAAGTGTGACTGGAGTGGGTTGTCAACCTGAGAAGGCAGACTGGGGATACCATGAGCAGAGGAATTTCCGGGGCGTGGGCAGAAGGGTAGCATGGTGCCTGAGATGACTGTGGAGCCCAGTGCCAGCGGTACAGTTCTTACCGCTGTGGTGGTAGTGGTGCCAGGGAGAGGGAGAACTGGTGAAGAAGAGAAGAAAGAGGAGAATTATCCAAGGTCCGCTGGACATTACTAACCCACAGCTGGGAAAGAGGACCTTCTCTGGACAGTTCATCTGTGGTCCCAGGCAGACAGCACATGGCAGAACCACCCAGGTGAGGATGGGGCTTCCTGGGCACTCTTTCCAGGGCTTCTGATCTTTGAGTGAAATAAGATGTGAGTCTGTAGATGGGAGGTAGGGTAGAAAGGGACTAAGTGTGAAATACTGAGGGAAGAGGAGAGAAGGAAAAGGCAAGGAAGTGAGAGACACCACAACTTCCAGGCAGCAGGATGCACTACTTGGTATCTGAAGTCATAAATTGCAGGTGCGAGGACTTGGCTGGTGTTTTAGCCTAAGGAACACTGGTGCAGGGTCTGGCAGGAGGTTGTATTTTCAGTTGATTTTGTGGCTGTTTTTCTTTTGAGGAATCAAGAGCAGACAGAGCTAGGTGATGTGTATGCAAGACTTTGATCAAAGTGAGAAATCATAGGATTTAAAACAGATACAGAGGCCATGAGTATGTGAGAAGAGGGAAGGAAAAGATGTTAGAGCCTGGCGGTGGGTTAGAGGAGTTTTGGAGTTGGGGCCACAGGAGTGAGCTGGGACTTAGGTAGGTGGTTGGTAGCAACCAGCATTCTTGACCTCATGATTATGAAGGTATTGCGATAGTTGGTACCAAGATGAAGAGCACGACCACCATAAGTGAGGTGTTGTGTTAATTTAGATATGAAGATCAAGAAATGAGAGACCAGATTATACCAGAAATGCCCCCCTTTTCTTTTAGATATTAAAGAGTTATGGTGAGGGCAGTGCTGAGAAGAGTAGCGATGTGTAGTTATGGTCCAGGAGTAGAGGCCTCAGTGAATACAAAGCTGGTCTGAGACCTGTTAGGAAAGGGTGTTCTGATGTGTAGGAGTCAACGTGATGGGAGTCTGTAGAGGGGGTATGGGGGCTGGAAAAGACTAGTGAGCAGCAAGAAGCACAGAGCTGGTTCCTTCATTGTTATGTGGTGATGTGGGGTGCAATGACCCCCATGGCCTGGCCTTCCTACGAGATGATGTTGACACTTTTCTGATGTCACCTTGGCCTTCCTACAAGACAAGCTGCTCCAGGACAGGCCTGAGCATCTACTCTTTAGAATATACAACCTGCAAACCATTGCTGTTCATTCAGTGTGGTTCCCGCAACCCCACAATAGCTCCGTGGGAGGCTGGTCCATCCCTCTAGGGCGTCCTTCAGTGAGGAGGCTTATCCTGATGGAGAGTCCACCCCTCCCCCTCCTCTCTCTCTCTCTCTCTCCCTCTCATAGACTCATCTTTTGTAGTTCAGCTATTTTCACTGTATATAGAACTTTGAATCGCAGTGTGTTTATGCTTTGTACATATCCAATCTGAAATCCCCACAGTAGATGATAAACATGTGATGGTGCACTGATACACGAAGAATCTGAAACTGAGAGGACATCTCCCTGCCATAGGGTGTCAGGGACGAACGGTGGCTTCAATCTCGAGAGCAGTGCAGACGCACAGGTTTGTTGCTGGACTGGAGCCAGACACCTGCAGAACTTTGCCATACTTAGGTGAACAGAGTGTTTGCCTTAGATGACTGAGATAAAGTTTTTCTCAGTTGACACAGAATGATAGCTCCTTCAAGGACCGGGAAAGGGTAACTGACATAAAATGTGTCCTCAACAGTTGGATGACCTAAGCATCTACTCAGAGTCCCGTGCAGGGCAAGGGCAAGCTCTGTTTCTGCGTCACCCTCCTGTAAGTTGCTGCCAACTTACATGTGACACAATCCCCACGGTGCCTGTAGCCACTACCCCCAGCCAGACTCCTATCTTGATGAGTCCCGTATGTACCCTGGCTCAGCGGGAGCTAACCCTAAGGAGTGGGTGGAATTGGGTGGGTCTGAGGGGCGCCCCCTGGTGGCCGGAATGATCCTCACATCCCAGTGTCCCCAGTGAAATGGCCCAGATCTTCTGATTCATTGCCCAGAAGGGGCGTCTCCCGATGGCGACTCTTCCGGGTCCGCAGAGATCTGTTTCAGACTCTGAATGTGTTCAGATGCCCGTGATCTGGCCTGTGATCCATCCCCTTGAGCTCAGCCTAGGATTCGTGGTTTCCGATGGCCTGTCACAGACAATTCCTGCTTCCTCTACCCTTCCTCCTCCTCACGGCTCCACGAACACACCGTTATCTCTATGGAAGCAGAGAAGTCTTTGACTCAAATAACTCAGTTATTTTTGAGCAGGTTTCTTGAGGTTAAATTGGTTGCTTTGCATGACTCACGGTGTGTAGATATTTGCATATTCTATTTGCATCATTGTTGGCGTGTGAGCAAACTGGGAATAAGGGCATCCAACCAAAAATACTGTCATGCAAGGACTGTCTTTGTGTGTGTCCAGGTGTTGGAGAGATATTTTGAAATTTCTTCATTATCTGAAGAATTCAGGGTCTGTTGAACCTAATAGACAATAACTGGAACCTCATTTTTGAACTATTCATTTGTAGACATCGCAACTTGGAGTGCTGTAGAGCAACAACTTTGACAATAAAAAAGTTAGAGAGTCTCTTTTTATTTAAGCAGAGATTCAGAAGACATTTATAGAAACGTCAATGTCTTTTTAAAAATGTGGCCTAGAGGATAAAGACTATTTCTCCCTGCACACAGAAAACGAGGAATTAAAAACTGAGTCATGAGTGAGAAAAACTACCAGGAATATCCAGTTGGAAAATAGACATGAAATGCGGTCTGTCTGCTGACTGTTTTTTGTGCTTGGAAAATAACTTTTGGGATTCTGGAGCAAGGTCTCCACAGGCTGAGGGTGCAGCTCTGACAGGGGCACAGTGCCTGGCACTTAGGTGGTTGGTTCCAGCCAGACCCGCAGCACCACCAGCTCCAGACTCAAGCCCATTACTGTACTCCCTGTCTGCTATTCTGTGAAATAAGGGCATTCCCCAAGATGACTGTGGCCCAACGGAAATACAGGGGAAACACTGTATTTCAAATATACCTTTAAAGTTTTTAAATGGTGTGTAAATTTAAAAAGAAAGTAAAGAGAAATAGGTGAGCTTATTACTATTATTAGTATTATTATTTTTGAGATAGGGTCTTGCTTTGTAGTTCAGGCTGGCCCTGAACTCACTACATAACCCAGGAGAGCCTTGAACTCACAGCAATCCTCCTGCCTCTACCATCTGAGTGCTGGGATTACAGGCATGAGCCACCATGCCCGGCACTGTGGTATGTGGTACCGGGGTTGAACTAGGGACTTTGTACTCGCCAGGCAGACATTGGAACCACTGAGCTTAATCCATGGCCCAGATGAACTTATTTTTAACAAAGTATTTTATTTATCTCAATACATCTGAGACATCTTTTCAACGTATAATCAATGTAAAAGTAACTATTAAACAGTTATTTTCTGTTCTTTTGCTTGTACTACTTCTTTGAAACCTGGTGGACATTTATAGCTATGATACCTCTCACTTTGGATCAGCCGCTCTCCACAGGCTCAGTGGCTGTGTGAGATGGTAGCTGCTGTATTGGCTGGGGGGAGCAGAGTGCATGGAGTCTTTTCTGGCCTGACATTGTAGGCGTGTAAGTCAGTGTCATGGGATGGACTATGTTCGTTTACTTCCTAAATTCTCTTTTTTTCAGGTAAAATATCAGGCAATATAACAGCTGTGGAAGATTAACTGTGACAGTTAATTCATCCTAACTGTATGCCAAGTATTGTCCTTAGTATTTAAGTGCATTATGTATTTAATCCTATGGGAACATGAGAATGTGGATGATTTTATTGTGCTCATTTTAGGCATGACAAAGCTGAAGCACAGGGAGCCTCTTTTAATAGTTCAAGGTCACCTCCAAGGTGACAAGCAGAGATTTCAACCCTGCATCAGTTCTAGAGCCCATGTATGGCACCTCAGCTTTCAGATTCTGTAGCCTGGGTGGGATCATGTCGCTGACCTTGTCCTGACAGTATCTCAGGGTGCGAGTGCAGTGAGCTAGGTACTTCTTCCTGGAGGCTCCACATTGCAGACCTTCCTTTCGGCAAAGCTGACTTCCTCACACAGGCTGGAGTCCCGTGGGCCATGGGGGCCGTGGGTAAAAAGGTCTGTGTGGGGCTTCCTGCCTCCGAGTCTCCTCCCCCTTAATAAAATTAGGCAGCTGTGAGCCAGGGAGAGTAAACAATGATTAATTCTCATTTTACAATTGGAAGGCTGATAACTGCATCCTCGATGGATTCGGAATTCCTCCTGTAGCTTGATTTTCAGATAACAACAGAGCCCCTCGTTCAGGACAGCCACATTCCCTGAATGTCACTCCCGCCATGCTAGGTCATGGCATTGCTCCTTGTGGATTCCCTTCCTTACCTTCCATCAGTCTGCTTGGTCATGAGTCCCCAGAGTTCCTAGAACAGGGATTTAGCTCTGGGACGGGATTGGTTCATTTCCATCCAGCATAGGTCTGAGGTTGGGCCCAGGGCCTGGTATCGTATCCTTGGCGACTGGGCTGTGATTTAACTGGGTCTTAAAATAGAAGGAATGCAGAAACGATTCAAGGGTAAGTGGAGAGAATGGACTCCATGTAACTGAGACAAGAACGAGATCAGAGAAAGGGAGAAAAAAACAGGCAGAGACCCACCAAAGCTAACACAAATATTCCATCTTAATACGCACAAGCCTGTTGAGGAAGAGGGGTTCAAATAGCCTGTTTACCAAAGATCACAAAGGCTAAAATCGCCTTTCATTCCACTCTTGGCTCTACCTCCTAGCTCTTCCTTCTTTGGTAGGGCCCAGTTAGCCACGAGGAGACCATGGGCGGACCCCGGCTCCAACTTCCGCCTCATTCTCCCACAGCCTACACACTGCCTGGGCAGAGCATCGCTACCGCCTGCGTCTATGCTGCATCGTGGGCGACCTTGTCACGCTCCTGGAGCTTTCTGCACACTGCTGAATCCTGCAGGTGTGGTGCATCCTGTTCTCCTGGCGTTTCCCACTGGGCCGTCCAGGAAGCTGCTGGAGCAACCTCCTGGTCATGGAGGAGAGGGCAGAGACGAGGAGGAACAGGAGTGTCCTTGAGCCTTCTTGGGGTCTGAAAACTCCCACGCTTCTGCCACCCTATCAACCAAGGGAAAGACTGATTTGACAACAGCACATGTTTTTGTTTAAAACATTTTTATTTTATCTCATATTTCAGAGGAGATATGAAACTTCATGGTTAAGAAGCATATACGAAGAATTCCTACATGTTATCTATGTGTCCCAACTCCCTGCACTAAGTGTAATCATTGTGTAAATGTGAGGAGATGAATAAAAACAAAAATTTAAAAATAAATAGAATTCTACAAGTAATATTAGTGTTTTAACAGAAACACTTTTTAACTATGAAGACATTGGGTTTAATTTTAAGTATTACTGACTAGTTTGGATGAAGATGCTGTTTATAGTCAGAAGTTTCCCTTCTAGGAAGCCCTGGTAACTTATTTTTAGCAGAGTGTAGGTAAGGCACCCTGCCGAAGGATATAGATGAGGTTTCTGGTTTCAAATGATCATTGGTGAGGATGTTGCTGCCTTGAGCCCACACGGATATGCCCTGCCCTCGGGCTGTGATGAGGGGATGTCCTCACTGAAGATATGTGCTCACTCCAGTTTCTGTGCATCGTATCCAGCAGCTCCTCAGTGAAAGCTGAAAATACCATTAAGTCACAAATGCCCCTGGCATGCCACTGTCCCCAGTACCCTCACCCAGCAGCGCAGTAGCCCTAGATGCTGGGTGTTGCCCAGGAGAGGGGAGGGTCCCGGGCACCGAGGCCCACAACCAGAGGTGGATCATATCACCCTTTGAAGTTTTCAA
>PVIR01020017.1:0-31313 GCA_004026965.1 Petromus typicus
GACTCAAGTTAACATTCACCAAGTTTCCCATTTATAATTTAAAATTACTCGATTAACTATCCCACCTACTGTGGGGTTCACAAGATTCAACTATTTCACTTTGTCTTAATCTACTCATAATCACTTTCTAGCCTCATAAATCAAAAGGTTTGTAGGAAGATTGCACCATGAGCAGATAAGTACATGGCTACCATTTAGCAGGGATTGCATGAGTACTTGTTGAAATAGAGGACTTTGGCCTTTGCCTTAAACTTTCTACTTAAAGTTTCACTTTTAAAGGAGACTTGTGGACATCCATATATTTTTTAAATTGCTGCTATAATTATCATAAAGTTTATAACTAAAACATACTTTTTTTTTTCTTTTTGGTACTGGGGATCAAACTTGGGCCCTTGTGCTTGCAAGGCAGGTGCCCAAACCACTGAGCTACATTCCCAGCAGAAAACAAACATTTATTATCATACAGTTTTATAAGTCAGAAGTTCAAAATGAGTCTCACTGGCCAAAAGTGTCAGCAGAGCTGAGTTCCTTCTGAAAACTCTCAGAAAAATCTTTTCTCTGCCTTTTCTAGCTTTGGAAACTACCTACATTGCTGAACTTATGGGCTGTTTTTGTCTTCAAAGCCAGCAGTGGCCAGTTGAGTCCTTCTCATACTGTATCAGCCTGACTATTATGCTTCCTTTTTTCGAATATAATGACCCTTGTGATAACATTGGGCCCACTGATAATCCAGGATAATCTCCCCATCTCAAGGTAAATAATTTACAGCTTTAATTCTATCTATAACCATAATTCCCTTTGCCATATAATGTAACATGGTCAAAGGCCCCAAGGGTCATTATTCTGCAGATCACAGTCCACATGCAATACCTTTGGTGTATCTTTTCTTATCTTTTCAACTCCAATTAACTTCTGTTCTACTTCAGTTCTTCGTAGCAATGGGTACCCTTTGGAATTTACTATCATTCAAAATTGTCCCAATTCTGGAATTATAAACTACAAAATTTTTTCTAATCACAATTTCAATCCTGTATTATGGGAAAGTATAAAAAAAGTCCTTATTATTAGGTTAAATATAGTCTGAACTTGATCCCTGAGCAAAGTGGAAGTCAATCCAGAGTTCCATCAAGGAAACAACAAAAAAAAGAGGAGTGCTCCAGGGTCAAAGAAACCAGCCTTTAAATATGGAAATATTGAATTAACAATATTAATCTTTTCCCCCCTTAATCTGGTTTTAATTAGAAAAATGAAGAGGGAAAGTGTGGACCATCAGGAGATAATGAAGAGATGGCCAGTGTATCTACTGACAAAAAGCAGGTGAACTTTCGTAATGTTTTAAGTGACATATGTGCTCATAATAACAAAGCAAAAGGAATGGTATAAAGTAGGATAAAAGACTATCTTATACTGCAGGTCCCTATTCTTACCTAAAGGGGATTTTCTTCTGTAGTTTTCTATAAATCTTTTGTGCATTTACAAGCCTAAAATTCTCTCTTGTTTAGGAAAGAAAAAAAAAAGATTTGTAATTATTCTACATCTTGCTTTTAAAAAAACTTTTCAAATGTAACTTTTCCTGTCTTTTCATACTATATTAGATGTCTTAAGAAACAATCCCAATGATTCTTTTGTGTGTCTGTGACTCTTATTGCTTATGCCAAGAATACAGGGCCATAATTGCTTCTTGTACAGTGGACTCTCAAATTACAACTGTCCTAACATATGAACAACTTAGGTTACAACTAGAACTTTAGTTTTAACTTACAAAGTCTTGAGTTATAACCCAGATGCCAGCTGCTTGTGCTTCCAGATGGTCTCAGATACAGATTTAACTCTTAAAGAATTTTAGAAGGAGTATTCTATTTTTTTCACTGTGGAGTTAATTGAGAAATCCTGGGCCAGTGTCTCTTTAAGGACACTGGGATCTTCCTGTGTAGGAGAGAAACTTTGAAGACTATGTAGAGGAGCCCTCAGTTGACCACTTTAAGTTATAACCAGCCTTTGTGAAACCAGCTCTTGGGAATGATTTGAGTTCATAAACCATGGGACCACTATATAGGCTGTTACTCAGAGTTATGTTTGCAGTAACTTTGAGGGAGGAGATGTCTTCCTTTTACACAAAGAGCAGAATTTGCCGTGAAACAACAGGATCCTCAAACCCAATATTCCCCCCTGTAACACAGTCCATTGCACATCCAGGCAACCATCTGGGCCAGTTTGCACCGATCTGTATCACCCTTTCCATGGAACTTGAAGGAATGCAACATCACAAACATAATACTCATGGTACTGTGCTGTGAATAGTAACCTAGAGTTTCATGTCTTCTGATAATATCCTTGGAATGGTAACAGGTAGTTGGGAAGTAGCATAAAAATCAAAGCCCAAACTGTAGAGAACAGGGAAAGGGGAAGTTACTAGAATCTCTACAGTTAAGTTATAGTCTCCTGTGAGCCACAGCAGCACAAACCGAATTAATTTTACAGAAAAAGTAGAAAAATGAGACATATAAAAGAAGCTGAGCTTTGGGCCTGATCGGTGCTGCTCTGGCTAGCAAAGACAAAAGACCCAGAACTTGCCACACTTTATTTGGTATACTAGGAGTAATGAATGTAAAGTCTTTTCACTTGGAGGACAGCGGGTGTAGTACAGCAGGAGAAATGAATTAACAGGTCACTCAGAGGGCAGCTGTTTGGTACATTCTAGAATAATGAGGAACTTCTGTTTATTAGCAATTTGTCCATCCTCCAGGATGTCTTCAACTAGTGCAGTCCTACCATGGAGCATCATAACATCATTATGTCATTGAGGTCTTAACTGTGGCCAGAGGCGAAAACAGAGTTATGTTTGCATATGTCATAGCTGGCTTATAAACAGGAAAGCTGGGCCTAATCATAATTTCAATTATGAGATGATTTTTCCCCAAAATTATGTGGAATTGCTCCCAACACCAGACCTGAAAGATGAAATACCTTATTTTTCTGATACTGCATAATATTATTCCCTTGTTACTTTAATGTTTTAAGACTTGTAGGGATTCTGGTGCATGGATATGTAATAAAGGTCAAGCATTCATTTATCCATTCATTTACTTGTATTTTGCAATGAAGTCTCACTATGTTACCCCAGCTAAGAGCAAGCTCCTGGGTTCAGTATTCATCCTGCCTCAGCTTCCCATAGAGTTGTGGCTATAAGAATGCATCATGGTGCTGTCATAAACATTTATATTTTGAGAAGAGTTTCTTTGATAATTTTGTTGTACATTCATGATGAGACTTCCAGATTAGTTTTGAGAATAAGTTTCTAAAATGCCTAAGAAGCATACAGAATATTTCTAAATATTTAGATGTTTGCATTATAAGAAACACAAAGTAAATATATTAATTATTATACAAAACAGATTGTCCTCTTTTGCTCATGTTTTAATGTAAGACTATATTACTAAGTTTGCATATATGGCTTGCCAAGATGTTAGTAAAACATGATCAACATCCAGGACAGTGATTCATTGAAAAAAAAATTCAGTCTTTCAGTAGTTGTAGTCAGTGGAAGTGCCAGAATGGAATGCAACTTAGCCTTAGGTTTGTTTTGTCTCAAACTTAATACCTAGCCAGAAACAAAATAAAGAAATACACACACACACACACACACACACACACACACACACAGGGATGTATATGGGCTTCAGGTTAGCGGGCTTTATTTCTGCCTGCCCTACAGTAGACTGCCAATTTGACATCATTCAGTTGAAGCCACTTCCACTGATCTGATTGGTTTAGTTTAACAACATGAACTGTACAACACCAGGATCAATATAAGGGATCATTAGTTAATTTTCCAGAGCGACCAGTTTTTAATACTTGCTTGAAGTATTTTGTATTCAAGAAATGTGCAAGTCTTAAATATTTTGAGACAGGACGGGAAATTCTAGGTAAATTTGAAGTTTTTTTAAAAAGCCAATACAGATACTTATTATTTATAGGTCTGTAGTTTAGGAACTGTTTGAATAACTCAGAAAGTGAATTCCATGAAACTTTTTTTTTTTTTTTTAGGTTTTTTTGAGACAGGGTCTCACTTTGTGGTTCAGGCTGGCCCTGAGCTCAGCCTCCAACTCACATCACACCAATCCTCCTGCCTCTGCCTCCCGAGTGCTGGGTTTACAGGTGTGAGCCACCATGCCCGGCACTGTGGTATGTGGTATTGATTGTTGCTGGGCGTGAGTCTTCAAGCCCAGTATTGTTTGTGGTTACCAGGGGATCGAACCCAGGCCCTTGCACTTGCAAGACAGGCGCTGGAACCACTGAGCTAAATCCCTGGCCCCAAGAATACTCTAATCTTAACATTTTAACTAGTACAAAATGCTATAGGTTCTCTTCACATATGAATGACATATAATTAACCAAATAAAAATTTACTAGGATCTAATGAATATAGATCATTAGATCTATGATCTAATATAGATCATAACTCAGTGTAAATATGAGGAGTATAATTCAGTGTAAATATGTCTTTGATTTGATGGCCAAGTAAAAATATGTTATATGAAAATCATTCCTCTGGTCTTTATAAAAGAATACATACAGCTGATTAACATTAAATTCCTTTAATCCAGATCACATCTACTATAACTAACAAATGAAAAGAAAAAACTCCTGTGATCATTGAAAAATGATATTTATCCAACATCTCCAACTATAGACAAATGTTTTCATTCTCACATTTTAAATTACCATCAAAGTATTGTAATCTACAAACAATAGAATACAAGCAGAGAGTATCTAGAAATGTATTTCTGACCAAAATGTCAAGTTTTGGGGGCCGGGGATTTAGCTCAGTGGTTCCGGTGCCTGTCTTGCAAGCGCAAGGACCCGGATTCAATCCCCGGTAACCACATACCTATACTGGGTGTGGAGATTCACGCCCAGCAGCAATCAGCACCACATATACCACAGTGCCGGGCGTGGTGGCTCACGCCTGTAATCCCACCACTCGGGAGGCAGAGGCAGGAGGATTGCTGTGATGAGTTTGAGGCTGAGCTCAGGGCCAGCCTGAACTACAAAGCGAGACCCTGTCTCAAAAAACCTAAAAAAAAAAAAAAAAAAAAAAAATGTCAAGTTTTAGCCGGGTGTGGTGGTGCACACCTGTAATCCTAGCACTTGGGAGGCAGAGGCAGGAGGATTCCTGTGAGTTCAAGGCTAGCCTGGGCTGCATAGTGAGTTCAGGGCAAGCTTGAACATTAAAAGCAAGACCCTGTCCCAAAAAACTAAAAAAAAGAAAAAATGTCAAGAAACACATTTTTTTTCATGAATAAGGTTACTATAATCTTAGGTTAAAATTACTACAAGCAGTTCAAACAAAAATGAATATTGCTTAAATTTCAAGCAAGTAATTCTGATACTGTAAATGTAAATTTAAACTATTGTGGGAACTTATAAACACTTTTGAAACACTCAAATCATCAAGAAATGGAGTAACTGATTTAAACATGTTATATAAGGTTTGATGACAGGTACAAAAATATCTTTAATTGCTTTAAAAGAATATAAAAACACAGCTTTATCTTTTTGAGTTTGAAAGTCCAGGGCCGGGGATTTAACTCAGTGGTTCCAGCGCCTGTCTTGCAAGCACAAGGACCCGGGTTCGATCCCGATAACCACATACCATACTGGGTGTGGAGACTCACACCCAGCAGCAACCAGTACCAAATACCACAGTGCCAGGCGTGGTGGTTCACTCGGGAGGCAGAGGCAGGAGGATTGGTGTGATGTGAGTTTGAGGCTGAGCTCAGGGCCAGCCTGAACCACAAAGCGAGACCCTGTCTCAAACCTCCCCCCCCAAAGAAAGTCCAGCAACAAAGCAATATGCAAATAATGTAGTACAGGGAACATTTATCTGAAAAAGACGCCAAAGTCTTGAAACTTATACATAAACCAGAATGGAATCCATTAGAATAAATTATTTAAAGATGCCCAAAGTAGCTTATCACAAAATGGTAGATACTCTTCTGTATCACTGAATCATAAGCAAGTGTATGCATAACTGTGTTCTGGATAACTGACTCTTAGGACTCCCCAGTGACAAGCTTAGATAAGACAGATGAAATTCAAGAAATAAGCAGTGGGGGGCCGGGGAGTTAGCTCAGTGGTTCCGGCGCCTGTCTTGCAAGCGCAAGGACCCGGGTTTGATTCCCCGGTAACCACATAACAATACTGGGTGTGGAGACCCACACCCAGCAGCAACCAGTACCACATACCACAGTGGCGGGCGTGGTGGCTCACGCCTGTAATCCCAGCACTCGGGAGGCAGAGGCAGGAGAATTGTGATGTGAGTTTGAGGCTGAGCTGAGGGCCAACCTGAACCACAAAGCGAGACCCTGTCTCAAAAAACCTTAAAAAAAAAAAAAAAAAAGAAAGAAATAAGCAGTGGCCTGAGAAATGTAGGTTGCATGACAATGCCTTGCAAAATCTTGGGTGCCAACAGCTAATCCAGCTCCAATAATGAATGTAGAGCAGCAGCTTTGAGGAAATTCCCCAACAAAGAGATTTTTTTTTTTCTTTGCATTTGTGGGCTTTTGCAAGTGTTGAACCTCAGTTCCATCCACAGGAATGTGTTTCCACAGTGCCCACGTATGACCTTTTTACCTTCTGGTTGGATTGACAGTGCAGGATGAAATGGTTATTCTACAGAAGAAAGCATTACCAGTTTAATGATGTATCTACAGGTACACTTTTGAAACACTCAATATAGTCTCATATATCTAATCAATGAGAGAGATGTGTCCTTTCAGATGAGATAATTACAAGGGCATCTAACATATTTCTTCCTTGTCGAGGGGTTTTTGATTGGTATAGTTTAATTGAAAGCTCTGCATTTAACCACATGCTGGTGAAGTTTGTTATCCAAAGTGATTAGAGATTGGCACATCTGGCATTTGATAATGGGAATACCATTAGCATCTGGACCAGCAGTGGCTGTATACAGAAATGGAAGTTTTTCCCTGGGGCTGCTTTCTTCCAAGTGCCACAGGGCCATAGGACCGCCATTTCCTGACAGGCTACTGGTAGGAGAGGTGAGCATTCCTGCACCCGTCAGCAGACATGACTGCAGCAAGCCCAGAGGGAACAGGCCTGTGTGCAGCATCTGTGCAGGGAAGGGCCAGCGGTGCCAGTGAGGACACTTGATTCACTGGACTTCAGTTTGGTCCGGTGTCTAGCTTGCATGACTTCACCCAGGGGCTAGTCCTCTCTGGAATACTGCTGGGGAGCTTGCTGCTCTAGCATTTTCTCTCTCTTTCTGGTAGAACTTTCCTACGTATTAATAATGGGAGGGACCCAACTATGTTAGTTTAGACTATCATAGTGCTGACAATTATGCAGCCATTTTTTAGAAGGATGTTGAGAATTATCCTTATTTTAATCATTAAAAATGTTTTAGGATTTCTGCCATGGACAGAAGGTGGGTCTTTGGAGCTAAGCTAGGTGAAGCAGTCACCTCCCGGACTCTGGGTACTGCCTATTGGCACCATGTGCAGAGAGCTTTCAAAATGTGAAGCTCTGAAGGAAATTATTTAATTTAAACTTTTGGGTCAGATTATTACTGCTACAACTAAAATGCCCAAATTGAGTAGACACATATGTGGTCAACTCTGCAATTTATGATGTGCACCAGTTGATGGAAGATCTGAAGCAGCTGTGACCTGGAAAC
Organism: Petromus typicus; assembly: GCA_004026965.1. NCBI lineage: Eukaryota > Metazoa > Chordata > Mammalia > Rodentia > Petromuridae > Petromus > Petromus typicus. The sequence goes on from PVIR01020017.1 coordinate 7,700, forward strand.
AACACATATATTAGGCTACATCCTGGTAGTTAGATTTTTCAACTCTTCTACCTGTTACAAACATGGTCCTCTTGCTGATACCAGGAGCAGAAGTCTTCTGGTGTGAATGCTGTGGGTGTTCTCCCCAGTTCTGACCTATGCCAGTATGGTTATCCTTCGTTTCTCTTACACAGTGATTATCTTCCTCAAGCACATGCTTGTTTACATTTGTACATAATGTTTATATTCCTTGTGTTGAGTTTGTACATATATATAACTCATCTTAAATCATTTTTCATCCCCTTTCCCTCTACCCACAAATCTCTTGATCTCCTTCCTCTTTGAGAAAGATTTATCTCCTTCCTATTATCTTTTATTTTATTCCTTATTTATACTTTGATTTCTCTTATGTGAAAAGCCATGTTTTTTAACCCATAACCTGATAATCTCCATGTGAGTTGACCTCACTGTGGACAAAGAAGTAAGTAAAAGACAAAGATAATGTTAAAATTGTGCAGAACTGGGCTAGGGATAGAGCTAGTGGCACCACATCTACTTCAAAAGTGCAAGGTCATGGGTTCAGTCCCTGGGACTGGAAAAAAAATTATTGTGTAGTACTGCTATAATGAAGAGTGGAAGAAGCATGTGCTCTGGAGAAAAATAATAGAAAGGAAAACCTGTAGTGAAAGGGAGCTTAGTAATTTGGCAAATTCTGCTACCTATTGTATTGTAAATGAGTACCAAGATTCTGTGACACCATTACCACTTTTCCTTGAATAAAGACTTTTATAGGAATGAAGGAATCATATTACTCATCAAATAAGCAGTAACATAACAGGTACATTGTCAGTGCCAAGGCACTAAACCTTTTCTTAATTCCCCAAACCTGTGACATAGGACTACATTATTCTACCTTAATTACTTCACTATCAGTGCTAAATGAGACCTGAGATGTGCTTTATGCATGTTTTGCTAAATATAATCCACGGAATACTAAAAATTTCTAGCCAATAGAAAAATTTCAAGGTCAACTAAAATTGATACAAGTTTAAACCAGTATACTGCAGGTCTTCTCAGAGCTTTTAGTGATGCTCCTGTACATTATCAATCTCCCAAAAAAGGAGAAGCTGCATTTTCTTACTTAATTTGACTATGGAACTCTTTTTTATGAGATTAATATTCTTTGGAACACATGATTGAGAAATGTTTGATAGTAGAATTGAAATAAAATTGAAGCAAACTTGATAGTAGATAGTAGAATTGAAGTGTGGAGAATTATCCAAGGCCACAAAGCTAGTCTAAGCCACCACAGACAAACTAAGTTTTTGTGGTTGTTGTTTTTGAGACAGTCTCACTATGCTGTTCAGACTGGCATTGAACTCACTATGTAGCACAGGTTGGCCACAAACTTGCAGTGATCCTCCTACCTCAGCCTGCTGAGTGCTGGGATTACAGGTGTGTGCCATTGCACCTGCCAAGTTATAGTTTTGTTAAAACTTTTATATATGTACATAAGGACCAGAAATTAGAATTAGTTTATCTAGTTTTTGAATGTTGAAACTGAAGGTATTTAACCTTTTGTGACATTTTGAGAGTCATTTAAAATTATATATGTAATGATTTTGTACAAAATAGATTTGTAGTATTTTTATAGGGAGAAAATCTTTGTTTCTTGATTCATGATGTTAAACTCTTAAGTGAAATAAAGACTGAGTTTTGAACTGGAGAAAAGGAGAGTGAAATTTAGGTCTGAGGTTTGAACCCACCAGAAGAGTCCTGGATTAAGATGTTGCTGAATTGATTCTTTGAGAATCCAACTTGACTTTTTTTACAATGAGATCAGAGACAATGAGGAATTCCTTTTATTAAGAGAAGTGTAATAGAGTAAGGACACAGAAAATATTTGCTTTCCTGAGCCAACTTCAGTAGAGCTTTTCTAAATTGTTAGAATGTGGTGACACATTTGGATCTTGCTCAATTGATTTTTAAATGTTATTTGTTCTTTGAAGCAATATCTCAGCACCTGCAAGTCTGCTTTTGCATCTTTTGATATTAGGAATCTTGCTTTGTAAAAAAATAAACTTCAGCAAATTCAGTTGATGCCTTTATATAGAGTGGTTTTAGACATATTTTATCTTTCATTTTATGATGATCATTTTATAAATGAGAGTTTATAAATGAATGGGAATTCTGCCATCATTTTTGTTAGCATAAGCAGATTTTTTTATAGTTATATTTTGGTAATATTAGTATATGAGATACATGAGTGCTTGTTCTCACCTTCCAAGAGAGTTTGTGTTGTACAGTCTGTGGGAATAACACATGAATACCTGCTAGATGGAGACAGCTACACACGGCCCACACACAGTATGATGATCAAAGTAAAAACAGCTCACAAGAAAGAAAAGAACAAGTCTTCCAAGATATTGTTTGTCATATTTGTTATTAGAGGAAATCATGGATTTGCCCATTTCTGTTACCTAAGTATTAGGAGAAGCTAAACAAAAGGCCTTGCTAGTAAAAACAAAATAAAATTTAAAAATAGAATTTGAGGTGAGTTTTACTTTAGTTCTGTCTTTTACTGTCTGTGGATCTCAGAAAAATCATGTGAACTGTCTGGGCTTGATTTTCTTTTTTACTCTCTAGAAACTAAATGATAAAAAGGCTTGGATTTATATGCTATAAGAAATAGATTGACTTGGTTCTTGCACTTTACCAGGTTAAAATGTACTCATCTTTCATTAGAACCAAGAAATGCTAATTACATGTTTGTTGGGTCAGTAGAGCCTGTTTTGAAAATTTCTGATCTAAAGTCATGACAAAAGTATATGATGGTCTTTCTTTTTTTCTTTTTTTGGATGTAGGGGTCTCACAATGTAGTTCACACTGACCTTGAATTCACAGCAGTCCTCCTGCCTCAGCCTCTTACATGCTGGGATCACAGGCATATAGCACCACACCAGGCTAAGAGAGTCTTTTAGACCAACATGATATGTACATCTATGCAAATTCTGTTCAAATAAAGAATCAGATGCACATAGAGAACTAAACCTTTAATTTTATTAATAAATTACTACCTATGATACTATCCTGAGATGTTATAATTAATAACTTAATATTTTATATCTTAATATAGGTGAAGAAAACTGGTCTTGTGGTGGTGAAAAACATGAAAATTGTTGGTCTCCATTGTTCTAGTGAAGATTTACATGCTGGGCAGATTTGTCTTATTATACATGGGTCAAGGCTGAAAAACTGTGATCTTTATTTTTCCAGAAAACCATGTTCTGCTTGTTTGAAAATGATTGTAAATGGTAAGTGCAGATAAGGCTTTTTGGGAATTAAGAACTTTTATTTGAGAGCAAAAGGGAACACAGAAATAATTTGGAAATATAAATGCATGCCTAAAGACAAATTTGACATTTTAAAAGAGTTAGAAAACATGGTCTCAGCTCTGCTCATAATCAGCTAAGTAACCGTCAATGAGTTAGTATATTGAAGTTAGCTACGGTCTCAAATCCCAGGATTTCAGTGGCTTAGTATTGTAGGCATCACCCCTGTAACAGTGTGATGCAGGTGCTGCTAAGCAGCAGGCAGCTTTTCTCCATGTGCCTGAGTCAGCGGCCAGGGCACCTTCCAACTTACTGCTGTTGTTCTACAGCCTTGCTTGAGTCTTCCACATGCAGAGGCAGCCTGATGAAGACAGAGTGTAGAAGGCACACCTTAAGAACCGTGGCCTGGGGCTGGGGATTTGGCCCAGTGGTTTCAGAGTCTGCCTGGCAAGTACAAGATCCTGAGTTCAATCCCTGGTACTATATACCACAATGCCAGGCGTGGTGGCTCACACCTGTAACCCCAGCACTCAGGAGGCAGAAGCAGGAGAATTGATGTGAGTTCAAGGCTAGTCTGGGCTACATAGTGAGCTCAGGACCAGCCTGAACTACAAAGTGAGACCCTGTCTCAAAAAAAAGCTAAAAAAACATGGCGTGGGAGTGCTAGGTATATAGCTCATGTGATTAAAGCACTTGTGTGGCATATTCCAGGCCCTGGGTTTGATCCCCATTGCCACAGAAAAAAGAAACAAACAAAATCCAGCCTGGAAGTCATACATCATTACTGTACATTTCCATTGTGATTAGATCCTACTTGGACATCAGTCTCCCAATGACTACTCTGTTAACTCAGAAGAACAATCTTTACTGGGTAGTACTCTACTCACATAGCACTCTATACTCACATAGTACTCACTATATTTCCCTATGCTTATGATTCTGTTTTGGAGCCAGGTAAGTATGCAGACCATTCTGTCACTTTAAAATATATATCTTGTACATGGGCACTATAGTGACCTAAGGGGGAAAAAAAGACAAAAAAGCTATATGGATCCTAGCCCATGTTACTTGAGAACAAGAACAATTTAGTGTAACATCAAGGACCAAATAAGTGACGCAGAAACGTGGGGCTTGGGCCAGGGATTTAGCTCAGTGGTTCCGGCGCCTGTCTTGCAAGCACAAGGACCCGGGTTCGATCTCTGGTAACCACATACAATACTGGGTGTGGAGACTCATGCCCAACAACAATCAGCACCACATCCCACAGTGCCAGGTGTGGTGGCTCACACCTGTAATCCCAGCACTCCGGGAGGCAGAGGCAGGAGGATTGCAGTGATGTGAGTTTGAGGCTGAGCTCAGGGCCAGCCTAAACTACAAAGTGAGACCCTGTCTCAAAAAAACAAAAACAAACAAACAAAAAATACGTGGGGCTTGACTTAGATCTTAAAAGTTCTGGTATATAGAGGAGAAAATATTGCTTGTGCAGAGCAATGGCACACCTACAACCATCCAGTTGTAAAGAGTGAGATTTAGTATTTGAAATGGAAGATTATTCTTAGAGAGTAAATGCAAATGAATTGTAATAATAAATTGGGACTTTACAGAGAACTCTGAAAAGCTATGTAGCCTCTGAGCTTTATGTTATGAAACCAAGTTCCTAGACCTGTGTTTCAGAAGTTATCTTTTATATCTTTTACATCCAAATCAGATTTGTATTGAGGTTGATATGTTGAACTACATGTAAAACTTCAGGAGAAACAGCCATGTAGTAGAAGCGTCCTGGTTGAGTACCAAGCATTTTAAGCAGTTAGGTATCTGTGACAGTGACTTGATTCTGTAGTTCCTGATAGGTAAAATAGATATCAGAGTGGTGTCAGCAATTTTTTCCTTTTCTCAGTCAGGCAGATTGGTCAGTCACGCTTGTGTTCAGTGGACTTACAAGTCCTACGGGAGGTAATATGGAGCCACTGAAGTTTTTTGAGCAGTACGTAAGAGACTTGATAGGTTTTTTTGTTGTTGTTATTGAATTGGCACAGGCAGAACTTAGATATTGAGAGCTTAACTAGTAGACTGTTGTATGAGTCAGGGTATAAAATAGAATTCAGATGGTAGTTTGGATATAGAAAGGAAACAATGTGAAAGAAAACCTTTGTTGATCTGTTGTAAAGTCAAAGAAGAAGAATGAATAGAAGATGATTTTTTTTACCCCATGCTGCCCTTGCAGAAAGTATTTTAATCACCTCAGAGCTAAGAATTAGAATAAGAAGTTCAGGTCACATTGCTGCTTGGTATGTGTAGGCATTTCAGCCTAGAGAGAGGAAAAATGAGTCTGGAAAATGAGGAAAGACCTAAAGTAGAAATGCATGTATGTTGGTGTTAAACTGCTCTGGTAGTTCAGGCTACATATGTTTAGTTATGTTGGGAAGGAATATGATATAACCCATGCTGCAGCTGAATGACTTGAGGTAGAATCACGGTTACCTCAGTTAAACCAAAGCAAACATTTCCTAGCACAGTGGTACTCAGAGTGTGTCCTCTTGATAGTCCATGAAATGAACACTATTTTCAAAATACTGCGTTAGTCACAGTAACAAGCCGGTAAGCGAATTACCGGGTGCTTCAACATGAAGCAAAGATTTGTATTGGGACCAAACCACTGGTAGTCACTGCTCTGCATAGCATTTAGTGAGAAAAAAATCCAACAAAATAGTTTCTTATAAAAATGCCCTTGGCAGGGGATATAGTTCAGTGGTTCCGGGGGCCTGTCTTGCAAGCACAAGGGCCAAGGTTCGATCCCCGGTAACCACATACAATACTGGGTGTGGAGACTCACGCCCAGCAGCAATCAGCAAACACCATAGTGCTGGGTGTGGTGGATCACGCTGTAATCCCAGCACTCGGGAGGCAGAGGCAGGAGGATTGCTGTGAGTTTGAGGCTGAGCTCAGGGCCAGCCTGAACCACAAAGTGAAACCTTGTCTAAAAAAAAAAAGATAAAAATGCCCTTGATGAAATAGTAATCCTAAGCACACTTTTTTTTTTTTTGAGACAGAGTCTCAATATGAAATACAGGCTGGCCTTGCATTCGAAGCAATGCTTCTGCCTCTATGTCCCACATACTGGGACTACAGGCCTGTGCCATCACACCCTGCTTCACATTTGTTTCAGTACTCTGTGGGAGGAGGAGAAGGTCATCATACAGCGCTTGTATTACAAACCTAAGTATGAAGGTTGTTTTAAGGAAAACCACTATGTGATTCTTTTTTAATTTTTTATTTTATTTTGTGGTACAGGAGATTGAATTCAGGCCTTTGTGTTTACACAGTAGGCGAGGTACCACTGAACTAATTTGCTGTGTGATTATGTGTGCTATGTGATTATGGTGCAGACTGAATTGATCTACTTTTTTCAAGAGATATGACATAACAAACTATAGTAATTTAGATGTAGATATTTTATAGGCCTGGCCTCAACAGGTATGCCTGTCACTTTCTGGAAAGTAATTGGCAGAAATTGTTAGTAATGATTGAATTGGAGCTTTCATGGTAAAAATGTGACTATTTGAAAAACCACATTTATGTGCTTTTGATGAGATTGGTGGTGATATTAATGAATGGGTTTTCAAAAATACTGTTAAATCATTACATCATTATTTTTCAGATGACCAATACATGATGCTACAAAATCATGCATGGTAAAAGAGTCATTCTAAGACAGACCAGGGGGACTTAAGCATTACAATACAAAAAGTTTGTTGATAGGGTTTCAGATTCCACATTGTAACTAGCCTGTAAGAAACTATCCCTTGTCAGATATTTGCAGTGTCAAACAATATTCATAATTATCTAAAATGGCTTTTCCTATACTTTTTCAATGACACACTTGTGAGGCAGGAAACTTTTCATATATGTCAGTGAAAACAACCTATTGCAATAGATTGAAATAGGAAGCAAATTTTAGAATTGAGCCAAATATTAAAGATATCTGTAAAAATGTAAAAGAAGACTTCCTCTAACTTTCATTGTTTTGGGAATAACTTCCAAAATTGGAAATTAAGGAACTGTTATTTTTGTTAATGTATAGAGAGGGCACTTTATTGTTATTTCAAATGAATTAATACTTTAAAATTTTTTAAATTTTCTACAGTAATTATTGGGAGATATAATCTACATGAGAGAGAGAGCTATTTGGTCCCCTCATGAATTTTTAAGAGTATAGGGCTTGGAAGTACCTCAGTGGTGGAGCACTTGGCCTAGCAAGCCCTGAGTTCCATCCCTACCACTGCAAAAGCAAAAACAAAACAATGTCTTTAGGAAAAAAAAATTTTTTTATGAGTATAAAGAACTCCTAAGATCAAAAAATCTTGCAACTTCTGCTATAGCATTTGCCTTCTTTTCTTGATCGGATTACTAGGAACAGTTAAGATGCTTAGATAAAAGCTTTACCATCACTGCTGATTGGGAAATAGAGAACTCAACAGGGAAAATGAAACAGCCAGAGAAAACACTGACTTGAGCTTTGAGGCATTCAAAGCTGCTTTGCAGCCCAGACCCCCGTGAGTCAGGAGTACCAGGGAGTGGATAGCTTATGTAACTTAGAAGTTCAGTTCATATATTACTTAGAATAGTGGAACACTCTGTGGATCATCTATTTGTTTCAGGACACAGTCATGAAGTTGAAGCTAAGTTACATGAAATACTAACAAAAAGGTCTCTGCTGTAAACTGTTCATTAATTGAGAAACATCTAGGTGTTTATGTATCAGGTATCTTGTTGAACCTCAAATACTAATTATTTTTTCATATATTTGGTAATTATATTTCTCTTTTGAATTGTTTATTCATATCATTTTCTCTTCCATAAGGCATTATTGTTCAGTTTCTATCTATTCTCAATGAATTAAAATCTTTTATGTATATTAAAAATTACCAGCTTTTCCTCTGTCACACTGATTGAAAAATGTTTGTTTAGTTTGTCTTCAATGTTGTAGGCTTTTAAAAAATGGTATTTGGCCAGGTGTGGTGACATACACCTATAATCATACCACTCGGGAGGGTAAGGTAGAAAATGCAAGTTTGAGTGGGCAACTTAGTGAGATCCTGTCGAGAAAGAAAAAAGGAAGGAAGAGAGAAGGAAGGAGGAAAGAAAAAAAGGAAGAAATAGACTGGGGATGTAGCACAGCAGAAAGGACCTGACTTCACAAAGTCCCAATACTACCAAAAATAAAATAGTAATATTGTCCCATCACTGTGCCCCAAGTTTCATATAACAATTTTTCCATTTTATAATCTTTTTCAAAGGTCTTGGGGATGTAGTCTAATGGGAAGACCCTGGATTTTTTGTTTGTTTTTCGAGACAGGATCTCGCTTTGTAGTTCAGGCTGGCCCTGAGCTCAGCCTCCAACTCACATCACAGCAATCCTCCTGCCTCTGCCTCCCGAGTGCTGGGATTACAGGCATGAGCCACCACACCCGGCATTGTGGTATTTGTTACTGATTGCTGCTGGGTTTGAGTCTCCACGCCCAGTAATGTATGTGGTTACCAAGGATCTAACCCCAGTCCTTGCACTTGCAAGACAGGCGCTGGAACCACTGAGCTAAATCCCCAGCCTGAGAAGACCATGGATTTAATCCCTGGTGTCAACAAAACAAAACCCTCAAGAATGTTGACTTAAAACATTTATATATATGTATGAATATATATATATATATGTGTATATATATGTATATATGTATATATATGGGTCTTTATTTGTGTGTTTTTGCTCCCTTTGGAATATTTCTTAGAATGGCTTTCTAGAAAAATTTTGAGAGCTAGGGATTTAACTCAGTGGTTCTGCTGCCTTCCTTGCAAGTGTAAGGGCCCAAGTTTGATCCCTGGTAGCCACATACCACAGTACCAGGCTATCAGCAATCAGTACCACATACCACAGTGCCAGGCATGGTGGCTCACGCCTATAATGCCAGCACTCAGAAGGCAGAGGCAGGAGGATTGCTGTGAGTTCAAGGCTAGCCTGAGTTACAAAGTGAGTCCAGAGCCAGCCTAAACTACAAAGTGAGACCCTGTTTTAAAAAAAAAAAAAATTGAGTCACAAGCAAGAAGATTTTTAATGAATTATTTACCTCAGATACAAAATCTAAACAATATTGTGATGACTATCATGTTCTAATAGCAGCCATGGTGCCATGGTAAGCCGTGATACATAGTTTAAATGCTGGGTTTTGGGACCTACACATAGGAAAATGGTTCTACACATGCCTTCCCATGAGCTCTACGAAGGGCTGGTTAACTTGAAAAGGCCAGAGAGTAAACTATGTTTTTCAGACAATATCGTGGCTGTGGCAGGTATTCAAATTTGCCATACAAAGGTAGCCAAAGACTATATGATTGAATAAGTATGCCTGTGTTCTACTAAAACTTTATGAGAACAGGTTTGAATTTTTCATAGTTTCAGGGGTAATGAAATATTCTTTTGATTTTTTTCCAATTAATTAAAAATGTAGTGGGCCTGGAATTTAGCTCAGTGGTTCCATCGTCTGCCTGGCAAGTGCAAGGTCCTGAGTTTGATCCTTATTACCACATACTACAGTGCGGGGTGCAGTGGCTCACATCTGTAATCCCAGCACTGGGGAGATAGAGGCAGAAGAATTGCTATAAAAGTTCAAGGCTAGCTTGGGCTACATAGTGAACACAGGCCATCCTCAACTACAAAGCAAGACTGTCTCAAAAAAATGTAGTGCCAGGCCAGGGACTTAGCTCAGTGGCTGATTCTATCCCCAGTAACCACATACAATACTGGGCATGCAGACTCACGCCCAGCAACAGTCAGCACCACATACCACAGTGCCGGGCGTGGTGGCTCACGCCTGTAATCCCAGCATTCGGGAGGCAGAGGCAGGAGGATTGCTGTGATGTGAGTTGGAGGCTGAGCTCAGGGCCAGCTTGACCTACAAATAGAGACCCTGTCTCCAAAAATAAAAAAGTGTAGTGCCAAGGATATACTCTAGTGGTAGAGCACTTGCTGAACATGTGTGAGACTCTCAGTTCAGTCTCCAGCACCACCAAAAGAAAAAAATCCATTTTGAGCCCAGAAGCTGTACAAAAACTGGCAGTGGGTTTGGCCTGGACGTAGTTACTCATCAACTATCAGATTGTGTAACAGGTATCTTGATAGCAGACATTTATTGTATTGGGGCCTCTTGATATACTGTAACAATGGGATGAATTTATCAAGAAAACTAAATTTGGCATGCATCTGATAATTATCTTTTATGTTTTGTATTTCAGCTGGAGTTAACCGAATTTCATATTGGCCTGCTGATCCAGAAATAAGCTTGCTTGCTGAGGGTTCTAGTTACGAAGATGCAAAATTAGATGCCAAAGCAGTGGAAAGATTGAAGTCAAACAGCCGAGCCCGTGTGTGTGTCTTACTCCAGCCTTTGGTGTGTTATATGGTGCAGTTCGTAGAGGAAACTTCTTACAAATGTGACTTTATTCAAAAAATTACAAAGACAGTGCCGGATGCTAACATTGACTTTTATTCTGAATGTAAGCAAGAAAGAATAAAAGAATATGAAATGGTGTTTTTCGTTTCCAATGAAGACATGCATAAGCAAATACTGATGACTATAGGTCTGGAGAACCTGTGTGAAAATCCATACTTTAACAATTTAAGGGAAAATATGAAAGACCTTATTCTTCTTTTGGCCACAGTAGCTTCCAGTGTGCCCAACTTTAAACACTTCGGATTCTATTGTAGCAATCCAGAACAGATTAATGAAATTCACAATCAAAGTTTGCCACAAGAAATTGCAAGGCATTGCATGGTTCAGGCCAGGTTATTGGCGTATCGAACTGGTGAGTCAAATGCTTAGTTCATAAATTGGGACTGATTGGTTCAGTTGTATTTGTCTCAGAAGTAAAATGGTGTTTGTCTTATCTATGGTAGAGTTCATGTAAAGTTTCCTGGTCATACAATGTAGAGAAATCAGTAAGACACTGTGTAGGAAAGTTTCTTTGGCCAGTTTTAGGATCCCTAAATGCCTTATATTAGCACTACTTTTTTTTTTTTTTTTTTTTTTTTTTTGAGACAGGGTCTCACTTTGTAGTTCAGGCTGGCCCTGAGCTCAGCCTCAAACTCACATCACAGCAATCCTCCTGCCTCTGCCTCCCGAATGCTGGGATTACAGGCGTGAGCCACCACACCTGGCACTGTGGTATGTGGTGCTGATTTGTTGCTGGGCATGGGAGTCTCCACAGCCAGTACTGTATGTGGTTACCAGGGATTGAATCCGGGCCCTTGCGCTTGCAAGATAGGCACTGGAACCACTGAGCTAAATCCCAGGCCAAGCACTACATTTTTACTTAAAAGCCAGATAAACTCTACTCTGCTTCTTCCATTTATAGACTTCACTATTCACTGAGCCCTCCATTAAAAATAGGACAAAAAAGTTAAAATCATTTATTTTTTATTAATTTTAATATTTTGTATATCTTCAATAAAAACTTTTGGAAATCTATAAAACTAAAAATACAGTTTCAGAATAACTAATGAATATCAAAGCATATGCATGTTGAGGATTATAGATTCTTCCAGTTGCGGGTATGTCTCAGCAAGTTAAGAAATCAAATATTTTTGTTTACTATATTAAGTTGTACATGTAGAAAAGGAGAATATTACCTGAGACTATTCTTTATTTTAAAATATTGCATCTGTATTTCAAATTATTGAACAATATTTTCATATCTACGACGTGTAATTTTTTCAAAGTAAAATCATTATCACTTTATTTTTGTGGTATCAGGGATTGAACTCAGGCTTTTGTTCTTTCAAGGCAGGTGCAGTACCACTTGAGCTAAATCCCAAGCCCTCATAACCACTTTTTAACATTCAACCTTGAAATAGGAAAAATACATGCAAGACACAGTACAGTAAGATAGTTATCCCAAAAGAAGAAGAGAAAGAAAATCTCCATGAAAGTACCACTGGTCTATAATGTATCCTTAGCAAATAAACAAATGACAACTGCAACAAACCTTCAAAGTCAGTAGAATGGAAGATCTCAATAGACAGCATATAAGAATCTGCATGGAGGGCCAGGGATTTAGCTCAGTGGTTCTGGTACCTGCGTTGCAAGCACAAGGACCGTTAACCACATACAACAATGCTGGGCACAGTGACACATGCTCACCAGCAATCAGTACCACAGTGCTGGGTGTGGTGGCTCACGCCAGTAATCCCAGCACTCGGGAGGCAGAGGCAGGAAGATTGCTGTGAGTATGAGGCTGAGCTCAGAGCCAGCCTGAATTACAGAGCCAGACCCTGTCTCCGGAGGAAAAAAAAAAAAAAAAAAGGAATCAGCATGGAAAGTTTAATAAAAAGATGCTCAGTACCCCACCCTGATCTTTTCAACTGTGACTTGAGCCTATGATTTTTAAGTCCTGCAAATTATATGACATTCAACAGTGGTGATAATCACTCAATTCTATAAAGAGTTTGATTCTGTAAGTAGGAACTATATGACTCCAGACAGTTATATAACAGCCTGATTTAATGTTAAAAGTGTTTACAGAACCAGGGAATAGACTGAGGGTTTTCACAATGAACTACATCCCCACCCCTCACCCCTCTTTTAAAATTTTGAGACAAGGTCTTAAGTTACTACTTTTCCTGGGCTAAGCTAGATCTTGGAGTGCTGCCCCCCACCTCCCAGAGCGCAGAAGTTAGAGGTGTGTGCCTCCATGTTCTGCTCAAGTATTTTTGTATCGTGGATTATACATTATTCTCTGTCAGCATCAGCTTTGTAAAGAAATTTTCTGCAAACACTGTAAATTCTGTAAAAATACCATAAAACATCAGAATACACAGAAGTACTGTTAAAAAGATGCTTCTAGGATAATTAAAGGTAACAAAAGAGTAAAAGATGTGTTTAGACTCTAAAAGATTAAATTGTCCATTTCTCTTTGGCAATCAGAATTCAGCAGAGGTCTGCCTGTGTTCCAGAGTAGGGTGGAAGATGTACATCTGCTGTTTTACTTGATCTCAGTAACTTGATTCTCACAAAAAATCTCTTCCCATCTGCGACTCCAATGATTAGATTCCAGTACATATAAAGAAATTTGTATATGTTTTACTAGACATACTACTATATATAATTTGAATTATAAGTTTATCCACTATTACTGGGCAGAGTTTTGGTTTGTTTGTTTTTTTTTTTTAGTTTTTTGAGACAGAGTCTTGCTTTGTAGTTCAGGCTGGTCCTGAATTCAGCCTCCACTTCAGCAACCCTCCTGCTTCTGCCTCCTGGGTCCTGGGATTATAGGCATGAGCCACCACGCCTGGCACTGTGGTATGTGGTACTGATTGCTGGTGGGCTCAGTCACCACACCTGGCATTGTTGTATGTGGTTACTGGGGATCAAACCCAGGACCTTAGCCACTGAGCTAAATCCCCGCCCTGTGCAGAGTTTTGTACATAAAGCTATGCTTATGTACTTGATGGGCAATTTAAGAGATTTTTCAAGGGTTGTTTTTGACAGCAGATGATATTTTTGCTTGGGACTCAAATCCTGCATAGGATACAACTCAGCTATTTGCACTCCACTCTGAGCTCTTCCAGGGAAGAAATCTTCTCCTAATCATAGTTTTTTCTTTAGCACTAATCAGTATGTGTTGAATGGAAATCTGTACCAAAAGACAAGTGGTCCACAATTCTTCCAAATCCCATGAGGACAAATGAAAAGAAATTCAGACTTCTTCAGATTTTAAGAAGGTAATATAATGGATACACTGATTATATAGTACTCCTAGTGAGGTTTAGGACAGTACCTGTTGTCAAACAAATTAATATATGTGAAGTAAAATTTGTGAATATTTATATAGGCAAAATGCTTAATACATTTTTTCCTATTTTTCTCGGTTTTTTTAGTGGTGCTGGAGATCAAACCCAGAGCCTTACATATGTCAGGCAAGTGCTCTGCCAATGAGCTATGTTCCCAGCACCTCCACTGTGTAAACTTGGGTCTACTTTGTATTTCTAGTCTTTTCCTTTAGTAATCTTTTTCTACATGGAGCCCCTGCTGTTACAATTAGAGATACTATTAAAGCTTTAATATTGCCAAAAAGAGAGACATATGAGTAACAATTTGAGTCAGGATTGGCTCTAAATCAGTGTATCAGACTATTGAAAAAAGTTGATACAAGAAATTCCAGATAAAGGACTTTGTACCTGTAATTTTTCATTTATAATAAATGATACTGTGCCAAGCACTTACTAGTATGTGTCAGGCACTGAGCCTGGTGATTTGTGTGTATATATTTATCTTGTTTAACCTTGGATACCTGTCAGCATGTAGATATCCCTGTGATATAATTCACTTCAAATTATTCAAATTTTTTTCAGAGTGATATTTTGGTAAACTACATTAATTGGCTTCTAGAGACAAACTACAAGTACCAAACGATTTTTTTTTGGCTAGAATAGGCAGTCACTTGAGAGAATCAACACTGACAAGCTTTAGCTTGAGCATCTACTGCCAAGTAAAGGACGTGTACTGGGACAAAACTGTCACATCAGAATGCACTGAGTCTCAAATTTGTCCGGGTTTAGAACACTTGTGTACCAAAGTATGACTTGTATTCGGCTTGATTGCTTAACTTTATACTTTTCTCTTATTAATAAAGATTTTAAAAATAAAGATGTCATTACATGAAACCATTTCATCAAAAAATATACATATTATTAAAATGAATTCTAAAACCTCTAGCAAGCATTCAGAAACAATTTCTGAATGATGAATAAAGAAGATCCACAGTAGTACTGTTAAAAATATGCTTCTAGTATAATTGAAGGTAAGGAAAGAGTGACAGATGTGTTGAGACTCGAAAAAACTAAACAGCACTCTGTCGTATCTACTTGGTTTAAGTGTTGAGTTGTGATCTCTTTGTGTTCTGTTCCCTATAGATGAGGCGCTTTCCAAAGTTAACATATTAGAGCTTCCTCTGGACCATAGCGTTGGGAATGTAGGCTGCAACAGCCATTGTTAAGTGTGCAAAAGCACAACAGACTGGTTTTTAGTGTGACTAAGATTCAGAGGGGAGCTCTGAGAAGTACAGTCTTGAACCTTTCTCAGATTGCCCTCAGGGGTCCCTAGGAAGCCAGCAGTTCTGATGCAAATGGTCTGTGGAATATGTGCGTGGTCACTAATGTGACACCACAGGACGTGGAGCTGAAGTAACCATGCCTGTGTTCCGGAACTGTGGGCCAGCGTGTCCTCTGAATGCAGAGATCAAAGAGCCCAGGAATTGGCTCAGTGATCAGAAGTGACCATAAGAACAGTGACCTTTCTTTTGAAGTTGTACAGAAAAAACCCAATGAATAACCAGATCACAGGGAGCAATTTTTGTAAGAATTACAGATGTAAAAAGATTTTTGAGAACACTCACCACACTTGGGACTGGGGTGAAGCTGGCTCCTTTTATATGCATCAAAAGTTATCTTTGTATGAAAGGATGGGTGGTAAAGAATATTCTCTTGATGTGGCTAACTTGTGGTAGGCAGCATAGATGTCTGCTCATGCAAAAATCGTCTTGACAAGGTTGAGCCTGCCCCCAGGAAAACAGAAAAAGTGCTTACTGAAACTAAAAACATACTATGAAAAAAAAAAAAAACTGGAGTTGTAGGAAAAGTGGATTCTGAATATGAACAATTCATCTTTTTCCTTTCTGATTTATACACATATTCAGTACAACTTCACTAAGGATTTGATTTTATGGGCCAATGCAATCTAATGTTTATAATTTCTGCTACTTGCCTTGGAAATTGATCATAAAGCCATTACTTCATGATCTTTTCCTTGCATGTTAAATTCTAGGAAGGAACGAAATTTTGTTTACACCCAAATCTCTTTGTCTGCCCACTAGAGAAACCAGCCAACAATTATACCCTGCCCTCAGTATCGTGTTCCGCCTCAGGGTGCAGCACACATGTAGTGTTTCCTCATCACTGTCTCCTGCTTCACCCAGCTGTAAGTTGCATGAGGGTGAGGGCCAGAATTTCCCCCGCTATTGAACATTCAGCTTCTCACAATACTTAGCACACTCAGTAAATACAAATCTCTTTTATGGAATGCTGTTTTTGTTTTTGTTTTTGTTTTTTTGAGACATTGTCTTGCTTTTGTAGCCTTGAACTCACAGCAGCCCTTCTGCTTCTGCCTCCCAAGTGCTAGGATTACAGGCGTGGGCCACCACGCCTGGCACTGTGGTGTGTGGTACTGATTGCTGTTGGGTGTGAGTCTCCACGCCCAGTATGGTATGTGGTTACTAAGGATCAAACCCAGGCCCTTGCACTTGCAAGGCAGGCGCCGGGACCACTGAGCTAAATCCCTGGCTCTATTATGGAATTCTTCATGTCAAAGCAAGAGGTGGAGGAAAAGGCCTGGGTGGCCTGGTGTCATTTAATTTTTCTCTGTGTTTTATTATCAAGAAATGAAAATATTAACTTTTATCTTTAGCTAAAAATGTATACAAATACTTTGTATTATAAATTGAAAGCCTAAGCATGCTTCAAATAGACAGGGAAATTTTCCTGGCATTATCATAACTTTAAAAATTAACTTACTGATAGGTTTTTAACCCCACTTTTTAATACATTAGTGGCACAAATTTTCTTTATACTTTTACTGGAAAAGTTGGCATTTACACATGTTATCGTTTGAAGGATTAACCTTTAGGAAATAGAAGTAAACGGCACTTAATCTTTGCCAGTATGAAAATACCATAGGGTAAATTCACAAATGACTTTTATTTCATTTATGTAAATATACCTACTTAACCATATAGGTTTCTTACGGTTTTGATAAGTATGGTTTTTGTATTTAGTGTATGTTTGTCTTTGAAATTTGAAAATCAGGAAAAGTAAATCCTTAATATGTACAATTTCTTTTTGCTCTTGTTAAGTTCTCTGTAAAATTCATTATTTTAAGAAGTATAGTTTTACTTGTTGCAAATGTGTTGGTTCTGGTGGAAACTGTAATCTTATGTCTAGAACTTCTGCCATGGAGAAGTGAGTGTTATAAGACGGACTTGGCACCTCTCCCCTTACAGTAAACTGTGAAGGTCATGGAAAGGGCAGCACTTTGTTGAAGTCAAAATTTCCTTCATATACCTTTCAGCAATAGATATGAAAGTCCATAACACTTTATGTTTGTATTAGAAACAAACAAATACAATGTTTGTATTATTTCTTACCAAGAACATTTCCATAAAATGTATTATCTATGATTAGAATATAAGAAATGTAGACACATTTTTGAGTAGTACCAGGGATTGAACTCAAGATCCTGTACTTACCAGGCAGGCACTCCACCACTGAGCTAAATACCTAGTCCTAAACAAATTTGATTGTCATGAACTGTGAAAAATTCATTGGTTATTGTACTAATTCCATTATTTCAGAAACTTTTTTAAAAATTCAGTTTCCTCAAATATTAGAAATAGTCAGATAGCTAGCTGAGTATGTAATCCTACTACTTGGGAGGCTGAGGCCAGAAGCTTGCTGCAAGTTTGAGGACTACAGAATGAAGCCCGGTCTCAAAAAAGAAAGTAGTCATTTGGCAAGTGACATACTTGTGGAGAATCAGTGAGGCTGTACCCAGTCCTGATTACTGCTGGAATTGATCTGACTGTGGCGCCTGCCATGTTAGTGGTCTTCCCATGTACCTCCTGAGTGATAGAATGGGCTGTGACCTTGTCTCCTTAATTGGTACCTGCCTCTCGTATTGGAATATTTAACACTTTCATATAATGAATGAAGATATCACGAATTGCTGCTAATTTTATGAAATGTGTTCCAATAAACATGTTTTCTCTATTTTAGGAAAAAAAAATACTTCTGAAACTAAGAAATCGTTGATTTTTACTGAGTTCATTATCTTATTTTGCAGAGGATCATAAAACGGGAGTTGGAGCAGTCATTTGGGCAGAAGGGAAGTCTGTAAGTATGAAAATAATTCTTTAAATATTTACCTTGGATTTTGTTTAAACATAGTTCATTCTTCAGTTGGTTCTTCTTGTTTTCTTTAGTTTTTTGGGGATGAGGGCTTGCAGTGTTGCCCTGGGGTACAGACAAGCAGCAGGGAGGTACTATCCACAGCCCCAACGGTTGTTGTACCCTATCGTGTCAGGGAGTAAAATGATGACCTCTGGTGAAGGAGCAGGTAGTTCTCTCATGTAAGCCTCCCAAGTAACAGGCCACAGGCCCCTGCCACGAGGCCTAGCAGTACATTGCATATTTTTTTTAACTGTTGAAAGTAATATGTTTTTATTGCTGCATCATTAAGTTCCACAGACATTTTCTCATTCCTTCAACAGTGTTTTTAGATAGATCCACACATTTAGCAAACATTTATTAAACATCTACCAGTTAGGCACTGGGCCACAGTAAACATTAGAAATTTAAAGATCACATATTCTGCCTTTCATGGCCTCATCTCTTGTGACAGAAAAGTTTTTAAAAAAGAGAGAGAGAAAGAAAGAGACTTATCTGTAAGTGGAATTATAGTTGGTACTGTGAGAAGAAAGTGGAAGATTTCTTCTCTCATTGGAGAATTAGTGACATATTCTTAGAAGTGGTAGTGGGCTACTAGGCTGAAGAATGAGTAGGAGTTCAGAGCAAGCCAGCAAAATTAGGACTGTGATGGCGTCCAAAGGTAGAAGGTGAAAAAGAGAATGTGGAAAATTACAGTGATGCCGCATGTTGGGATCCAGAGTCCTGTGTCAAGTAGAGTGGTCAAAATTGTACTGGAGGTTACTTGTCTGCCTCACGAACACAAGTCCTGAGTTCAATCCCCGGTACCTAAGAAAAATTATACTTGACTACAAAGGACTTTGTAGATTTCAGTGGTCCTTATCTGTAAGATGGAGATCATGATAGTACTATTCTAATTTGTTTCAAGGATTGAATAATTGAAATAATGCATATGAAATTTAATATGTGACATTTGGTAAATGCTAAAGAAAAGTTTATTAATGCAATAATTTTATTTGCAAATTTTGTTGGAAAATTATATATTTTTTAATTCAACACTAAATTTCTATAGCAATGAGTCTGTTGATATGAGCTGAATAATTATAATAGATTGAAATTTAATAAGGTTTATACCATGTTGCAAACGGTTACACTTTAGCATTTATAATCCTACGAATTGATAAAGCATTCATATTAATAATGTCACTCATCAAGAAAAATAGCAAAAGCCACTGGAGTAAAAAGCTCTTGATGTAAATATATGGCTAAATAAATATGGAAGAGAAAGGGAAAATGTGTTTTTTATTTTCCAAGTGAATCACAACAGCATGTTTTTAGCCCAACAGTATAAATCATTCAAAATATTTCTTAAATTTCTGACCTGTGAGCCAGTAGCCCAGCACCAAGTATAAGAAATTAACGATCCTTTTCTTAGCACCTGAAATGCATGTCAACCTAGCATGTGACTAAGAGGATAGAAAAGAAGTATAAAATGTGATTTCTGTTCTCCAAAATTTTATATCCTGTTTGACAAGAAATTAAATAAACCAATTCATGAGTTAAATAAGACAGTAACTTGATTAACTGCCAAAACTAAAGACAGCCTGAAAATTATAGATTAGAGGGTTAATTAGCTTTCTTGGAAATAAGCTCTGACAAGGCCATACTGCAGTTGGAGGAGCTGATACTGTGGGTTTTTTATAGCTGTTTGTCATAGGAATGGAATGAATATTCATATACCAAGTATGACAGCAAGATTTAAAAATATATAGTGCTTAGCATAGAAACACATCTATAATCCCAGCTACTTGAGAGGCAGAGGCAGGAAGATCATAAGTATGAGATGAGCCTAAATTTGAGATGAAACAACTTAGCAAGACCTTGTTTCAAGATTTTTTTTTGAAAGTATAAGGGTGTCAAGGCACATAATTCAGTGGTAGAGTACTTGCTTAGCATACGCAAGTCACTGTTCAATCCCCAGCATCAGTATAACCCCCCAAATTGTAAAACACCCTTTCCGAATGATGACCTAACCAGAGCTGGCCTGCTCACTTTGCAGAGAAGCTGTGATGGAACCGGAGCCATGTACTTCATAGGCTGCGGCTACAACGCCTTTCCTGTCGGGTCGGAGTATGCTGACTTCCCCCACATGGATGACAAGCAGAAAGACAGAGAAATAAGGAAGTTCAGATACATTGTACATGCAGAACAGAATGCCTTGACATTTAGGTATGGTTTTTACAAATATTTTCCTTAAAACGTAGCAAAAGTTAGTTGAAATTAGTTCTCTTTTAGCTGTAATTTATTTCCTACTTTTGAATTCTAAGAAATATCATTTTCAGAAATGTAATTTGGGCAAAATTTGGTCCTGTATGAGATCTGAGGACATTGTCATAGGTTCTCCAGGCCTTTCAATACACTGAGAGAGTTTATTTTCCTTTCCTGTCTCCAATGTGAAACTACCAGAAGGTTGTCCTTAGGACCTTGCTCACACTTTCATACATTGAGAGGTTAATATCCCCTTTCTTTTCTAAATCGAGAGCACATACATTTATGAATATCAGGCTTGATTATGAATCAAGTTGCTTTAAAAGAGCTTTTGTTAGAAGTTTTAACTCCGATTTTCTAGTATTATAAAGAAGTACACACCTACAGTGCATTGCCCTCTCACTAGTGATTGAGTGTAGCAAGCCTGCCAAGGAAGCAGTCTATAGAGAGCTATATCCCCCGCCTTCGTGAATATTTTTATGGTGTTGAGACATAGTCCTGATAAATTGTCCAAGCTGTGCTTAACTTTGTGATGATCCTACCTCAGCCTCCCAGGTAGCTAGGATTATAGGCATACAACACCACACGGGGCTTGCCTGTCCTCTCCTTCCTCTTCTCTCCTCCTTCCCTTTTCTCCTCTTTTTCTTCCTCTGGTCTCCCTAACTTAGCCCTCTCTGCTTCCCTCTGTTGTCTGTCTCTGTTCTCATTTACTTTGTAATCTGATACAGAACATACCTGCCAATGCCTTGAATCAATAAATGCATTTTAGTTATAATAATTGTCAGATTTTTACATATTGTGTAATTCACTAATTATTGTTTATAATTTTGTAAATACTTTTAGTCAAAGAGTTTAACATTTAAAAATTACTCTGAAGAATAACTCACCCTTTCAGTCACTAACTTTGTAATATTTTGCAAATTTTTATAGGTGTCAAGAAATAAAGCCAGAAGAAAGAAGCATGATTTTTGTGACCAAGTGCCCATGCGATGAATGTGTACCTTTAATTAAAGGTGCAGGCATAAAACAAATCTATGCAGGGGATGTAGATGTTGGAAAAAAGAAAGCAGACATCTCTTACATGAGGTTTGGTGAACTGGAAGGTGTTAGCAAATTTACAGTAAGTAGATGCACATTTCTCTAAGTGTACTTCCTATTACAATGTTTAATACCCTGATACATTCCCTGTTCCCACCCTTTTAAAGAGTTTAAACAGCTGGGGATTTAGCTCAAATTGTACCACACCTATCTTACAAGCACAAGGTCCTGTGTTCAATCCCTGGTACCAAAAAAAGTTTTTAAAAAATTTTAAATTATTATCATTGAATTTATTTGTATTTGCAGACATTTACCTAATTAAATGTTCAGCCAAGGATCTCTGCTTCGGGAATTTTAGATCTCTGGAGAGCTGTTGAATGCTATCTTGTGCCAGTGGGCCTTTTGGTGCCATCTGGTGGCTAATAAAAGAAAAGCTCTGATCCACTTTTCCCTCACTCCCTACTGGTTTAGAGGGGGAATAGAGGCAGAAATAGTTTAAGATCATCCAAAATACAGGGACACACACACACTTCTTATGAGAAAAATAAGTATAATATCAGTCATCTGAAAAGTCTTAGAACACAGCAAAACCTAAACAAAGAGTAGCACAAATGGCTCCCAATCCAATTTTCAGCTAAGTCCTTCCTAACTAAATGTTCTGAGCATGGACTGTATTGACTACACTGCTATCTGCATTCTAGTCTTCTGACTTCCTACTAGAGTCACCTATCAGGCTTGGCTTAGGGCATTTTAGAGCTTTTTCAAACCTTTCCAAACTCCTCCTACAAATCAGTCCCAAAGTTTCTAAACCACATTGTCAGGTACAGTCATAACAAAGAGCTTATGTCTCTGGTACTGGTTTTCTGTATTTTCCATCACTGAGACAGAATACCCAACTCCCATAATTTAAAGAAGAGAGATTCAGCTCATGGTTTTAGGAGATTCAGTAACTGGTCCACTGGCTTCCAGGCCGAAACATCATGATGGAAGGGCACAGCTGAACAAAACTGCTTCTATTTTGGTGCTAGTAAACAGAACAGAGGAGAAGTTCTTGAGAGGAAAGAAGAGGGCCTTGACGGACCTCCGGGCCACCCAGACACATAAGAAGTATGCTTGACTGATCCCCTGGAGCTCTTACACCAATCAGGTTGATGAGCCATCTTTTTTTCCCTCTGTTCTAGTTCCTCAGTTTCTCATCTAGCCTGGCCTTAAATAATATATATAGTACATAGATAGCTAAATGCATCATTTTATAAATACAAATAATTATCCTGAATCAGTACTTGTTCTAAGTAGCGTAGGAGTGTCAGTAAATTTGAAAATTGTTTTAATATTTAATTAAATTGACAAGTTCTTGCTTTTCTTTTTATTTCTGTCAACTTTGAGATAAATGGTTCTGTGCTACCCTTGAGACAAGTTGTGTTGTCAAATACAAAGTTAGAATAGTATAACTATAAGAGATGCATGGTATGTGATATGATAAATAATATAATGTAGTCATATGATATAAATCAGTTTTCTGTAATTTATTGAATAGCAAGATAATATTGATCATATTTTTTATTCTTTAATACCAAGACCTTTTTAAGCTATTATAAAATTTGATAGAACCTAGAGATAGGCTATAATGTCTTAAAAATTCCATAGTACTGGGCATGGGCAGGCCCAACTGCTCCTTCCATCACTGCTTTCTGCTTGTTTGTTTGTTTGTTTTCGGTACTGGGGATCAAGCCCACAACCTTATAAGGCAAGCATGGTGCCACTGAGCTAAAGCCCTGGCCTACCTCACTGCCTCAGGTCTAACCTGGAGCACATCACAGCAGTTCTCTAAATCTTCTGTTTTCTCCACAATGGAATGAATGCTAAGGATCACTGAGGTCTCTTCTCCAAGAAGAGCACTGATTGAGACCATTCAGGATGGCATTATTAAGACTTTGTTGATATAAACATACCAACTCCATTGTCATAAATTTTT
>PVIR01020018.1:0-31170 GCA_004026965.1 Petromus typicus
GTCTCCATTTTGCTATTAATGGTTACTCTGAGGGTTGTTATTAAATGAACGTACAAAGTATCATCCACGGAATGACTGTTCTTGTCCATTTGAGTACAAATGTAATTCTGTGCCACACAGTGACCTTCAGAGCACCAGTGTTTTCTGCGTCAGTCTCTAAATGATCAGAACTGTCTTTGGAGAAAACGCAAATCCCCCATAAGTGATTGCAAAGAACCTCTGCTGTGAGTTTCTACAGCCAAGTGAGGGTTTGATAAAAGAGCAGATGAATCAGTCCAAAAAAGAAGTTAGAGCTTTTATTTTACTACTGTCTTTTTGGCGTGCCTTTAAAAAGTCAGCTTTGTGAGCGTTTCCCCCAATGAAATCTTGTACAACACAGTTTGATAAAATCCATCCTGCCCAAACCATGCTATTGGACCTTCCCTTGCCTGGGCCACGTGGTCTTTCCCCAGGATCCGCTGTTCTAATGGATTAGGTGCTGCCGCCTGGCCCAGAAGAGCGTCCCTGCTTACCTTCTGTGGCCCACGCCACTCGTGTTCTGGGACTCAGCCCTGAGTCTGGGCCAGCTGTGTCCAGCCCCGCGCCCAGCGCAGGAGAGCTCCCCACCTCCACAGGGCGCTCGGGCTGCACTGACACCTCGCTGGGCGTCAGTCTCCACATCCACTGAACCCGAGCTCCGCATGCTTGAGAACAAATCAGGGAGAGCCTTGAAAGAGACACATTTCTAAGGATCATTCTAGTAACAGCTTTGGAGAAAGCACAGCCTCATTTTGCCAATTAATGCCTCTTGACATGTAAGTATATTAAAAAGCAGAGTGATCATTAAATGTGAAATCTTTTCTACTGTAAAAAATTAATTGCTAAGTTTTCTCAGTCCTGTGAGCTTTCCCTTCGGTAATGTGACCGGGAGCCGGGATAGCTGTGTTGACGTGAGCACCGTGGTTCCGCATCTTAAACTGGAAGCTGCTTTGCGAGTCTGCCCAGAGCTGTGGCCCCCGCTAATATACTTTCTTCATCTGTCAACTCTCTGTCTCTCTCTTCATTGCACTACCCTCAGCTGCACTTGAGGTTGGTTTTTGATTTCTGCGGTGTAAACAGATTATTTTTCTCCCCTGTCCCAGAGGACTTTCTAGCATCTCTGTTGAACCTTGTGCTTCTTGGAGCCAATAGTCTGCGTTTTGAATTCCAGCAGAAAGTGGCTGTTGATCACTAACCCCTACTCTTCCTTCTCACCACGTGCAAAACTGAACATTTCCCATTGTCCCTTGCAGCTAGGTGAGGGCACACACACCATTTCCGGTCTGACCCTTTTAAAGTCACTGATGCAGCTCTTTCCTGCTCCCTCCACAGCCTACAACTTGTTTCCTTGATCTGGGACCAGGAAGCTAAATATGTGAAGGTGCTGATCTGAGGTCTTTGAATGATGGAGGAGAAGGACCCCTGCCTTGGACACAGGCCCATCACGGACCTGACCCCGCTGTCCTGAGGGGCCTCCAGAGCCCCTAAAAAGTGTGCATTTGGAAGGTTACAGTATCTGACCCAATCCTTAGCTCATCTGTCTCCTGTGCCAACCCTTGTGCCCCTTTGGCTCTTGGCACTGTGCACTCACCGGGCCAGAGTGGCCCGAAAACCCCAGCCTCTGCCTTTGCTTCTGGGCCGGCGCTCTCGAGCCCCCTCAGAGAGGAGCCTCGAAGTCAGACATCACTTCTCCAGGGGGTTTTGAATCTCTGATTTTTCAAAGCCTTGAGCCTCTTTCCTACTCCGAGGAAAAAGGTGCCATGTGGGGCTGGGAACGCGTGCTGAGCTCCAGCCCTCTGTCCCCATCTTCCAGAGCCTCCTCCAACCCTGGAGGGCCACAGGCAGCCCTCTGGCTGGGCCCGGCCCCAGCCTGTACGGGAAACTGTGGCATCAGGCCCTCTCTCCCACCTCCGCAAGAGGAGTTCTCAATAAGCAGAGACAAGCTGAAGGTGGAGGAAAGGGAGAAAGGGAGAGAGGAAGGAGGGAAAGAGGGAAGGAGGGAAGGAAGGAAGGAAAAGCAGAGAGCTTTAAGGTCCCCGACACGGCTTGCACCATCACCAGCCCTTGTCCCACTTGTGCTGTCTCCTTTCTAACCATTTGTGCTCCGCCAACTGAAACGGCTCCTGAAAAGCAGTAGCTGGATTTTTTGTTGTGGGGAGCCCCACATTGACTGCCACCTCGTGTCCCTGGCTGGTGATCACGGAGCCCCTCCAGGAGCACAAGCAGCGCTCCACCTCCCTCCCCCCAGGGAAGGCTGGCTCGTGCTCTAACACGTTCCGTGGAAGTCACGTTCTGATAACCAAGGTCTCTCTCTCTTCCTGAACAGCACGCCAGCCGCAGGGACCCAGCCTTCCCGCACCCAGGTCGCGCAGGGGAAGGCCGGAGCCCACATCTTGGACTCACAATTTTTCTCTTGGTTTTGCCATTGAGCACATTCAGTGGACCCCCTCCAAATGCTGGAGTAAGAGCTGCCCTAGCTGTATTATGCAAAGCACAGGAAGTACACTTAAGGAAGGCGAGAAACCTGCGCTAGTCTTTTGAGAATAAAACAGAAGTTGTTTAAACACATGAACATCTAATCAGTATTTCAAACATAACTGGCACAAAACCAAATCCTTGACTGCTTGTTCCCTCTTCCCAGAGAGCCAACCTGTCAGCAGTGTCGTCAGAGCCACCTCCCAAAGCTACCCCGACTCGGCCCACGCTGGCCAGACTGACGCTGGACCCCAGTGGCCCCTGAGCGGCTACCCTTTCCTAGTGTTGTCACTCCAGTTCTGCTTGCCACAGAAAAGCTAGATGATGTTACTCCAGCTGTTCCTGTTTTAAAATGGCTTCATATCTTATGGATCCAAACCTGAAGGTTTCTCTGAGCCCCCATGAGCCGGCTTCACCTGATCTTGGCCCTCAGGCAAGGTCCTGCCCGGAAAGTTCACATCTGCCACATCCTCAGCCCCTGATGCCTGCCTGAGTTTCCAGGGCTGCCTCCATGGCACATGGGGCGGGCTTGCAGGGCAGACAGTGTCTCAGGGTCCGAAACCCAAAGTCACGGTCGCGGGAGCGCTCTTGTCTCCAAGCTCGAGAAGAACTGGCTCTGTCTCCCCTGAGCCCTGGTGCTGCCATCCGTCCTTGGCTCTTTGGTTGCTAGGTGCACTGTCCTAATCTCTGTCACCACGGTCACCTGGCATCCTCCCTGTGTATCCAGGTCGCTGTCCTATAAGGAGAATTTCTGTAAGTCATTCCAGATGAGGACTCAACCGATCTTCACTTGATGACATCTATCCCTTATTTCCAGGTGAAGTCACATTCACAGGTACTGAGAATTAGGACTTCAACGTGTCTTTTGGGGACAGGCACAAATGAGCTCGTACCAACATCCTATAAATATCGAATTCCTATTTGTTCTATCACTTCATCTCATTCTCCTTCACGAGATTTTTCACCATCTGAAAATAAGCATTCAGCTCTCCAAAAAGACAAGAGTAGCTGCCCAAACTAGAACCTCTCTGCCCATCCCACTTACAACTATCCAGATGCACAAGGGAGGGAAGGACTGGCCACTGCTCACATGCAGTGTCACAAGAACAGCTGAAAAATAAGGGGCCAGTGGAAGCAAAGAGCACAGCAGCAGTGCCTGACAGAGGAAAGGGGGCACCCGTCAGAGAAAGTGCCCTTCGCTCCCGCAGCAGCACAGCGAGAGATGGATCCACATGGTCCCCAGGACTCCACTGCGCGGTCTATGATCTCAGGTCAGAGTAATACAACAGAAATAGACAAAAACAAGAGCAAAGGAGAAAACCAGATCTGAAATATTCAAGCTGGTAGAGATGCTTTAGAGAACAGTTTAGAGTATACTTTAAAAAGTAAACAGAATTATCACAACCTAGCTCTTCTCCCCATGGGTAGACCCAAGGCAAATGAAAACACACATCATACAGAAATGCATTCAAAACATTCAGGGCAATATTATTTCTCAGCAGCCTGAAGGTGGAGCCCCAAATGCCATCAAATGGTGAATCACCAAGCCGTGGGACACCTATAGGACACAAGGTATAAACAGGAATGAGACGCTGACTCATACCGCAGACTTTGAAAACATCATGCTAAGTAAGAGAGGCAGTTGCGAAGGACCTCAGATTTTATGACTCCACTGGCAGGAAATATCCAGATCAGGCAAAGCCAAGCTGAGGAGACAGAGAGTCGATGCTTGCTCGGGCCTGGCTGGAGGGGCAGTGAGGGAGGGCTTTCCTTGGGGAGGGAGTGCAGGGTTCTGGAGTCAGATGAAGTGGGACCTGCACACCTGTGGGGGTCTGCTAAACACCCACAGTGCTGGACCCGAGAAGTTCGTGAATTCTTTTTCAATTTACAAAAAAAGGAAAAAAAAAGAAAAGAAGACAGCAGATAAAAATGGACCCTAACAGGTCAAGCTGCTGTGCAGGTTCTGTAGGTCATCAGCACCCAACCTCTTTTACTGCAGGGAAGAGAGGTGGGTCAGGTCACAATTTCCTTTTTTTTTTTTTTTTTTTTTTTTTGAGACAGGGTCTCACTTTGTAGTTCAGGCTGGCCCTGAGCTCAGCCTCCAACTCACATCACAGCAATCCTCCTGCCTCTGCCTCCCGAGTGGTGCTGGGATTACAGGCGTGAGCCACCACGCCCGGCACTGTGGTATGTGGTACTGGTTGCTGCTGGGCGTGAGTCTCCACACCCAGTATTGTATGTGGTTACCGGGGATCGAACCTGGGTCCTTGTGCTTGCAAGACAGGCGCTGGAACCACTGAGCTAAATCCCCGGCCCGGGTTATAATTTCTTTTTTAAAAAATTGATTTAATTCCTACATTTTATACACATCATGAAGTTAATTTCTGCAATAGGTGAAAGTTTATTGGGTCAAGTATTTATGGAAGACGCTTTTACACACCTGAAAAGGACCAAGATCCGCAATGCGATCGTGCCTGCCCTCACTCCTGGACCCCAGGAGCCTAGCCTAGAATGTTTCATCTCAGGGGAAACTTGGCGAAAGCAAGGGGGAAACGCAGGCTCCTCGGCACTGTAGTCGGTGTTCATTGTCACACAACAGGCAGTAAAACAACTCACGGCACCAACAGCTTAGCTGTGCTATGTGGGCTGAGAGCAGAAATACAAACCGTAGTGTCCATTGTTTATGCTGAGACTCAAAGTGTATTATTTTGTAGACAGAAAATTTAAATTTTTTAGAGCAAAGAAAAAGTAAGTGTTACACAGTAAACTTACCTTGATTTCAGTTCTTCCCAGGCTCCAGTGCAGACTGCCCCAAAGCGCACCTCCAGCAGGGGGACTCTGGCCACGGGTCTCAAAGGTAAGGAAATGGCTCTTCCAACACCTACACGCTAGTGTGCGTGCACATGGACTCTCAGACGTGCCTTCTCATGAGCTCATGAACTTCCATATACTTTCATATTACTATCTGACCTGTATTTTCACACTCTCAAAAACATGCATTTATACTTGCACACACATACTTTCACAAACTACAACTCACATGCACACACCGTCGCTGTATACACACCTGTGCACATTCAAGCCCCACCTGCAGGAAGTCCACTGCTTTTCAGAGGGGCGGGAAGTCCGGGTAGGCTTGCTCCCGACTCCCAAGAGGCAGTGCGGCTCAGGCCGTGCACTGGGCTCTGACAGGAGGACAGAACACACCTGTGTAACGCCTGGTCCGGGAGGGTGTGCTCAGAACACTCAGGGCTTGGCCAGGCCACTTCGTCCAGTTCCGCCCTGGCTCCTCCAGGAACGGAGGGACACTGTCCTCTGCCTCTGCACTGAACAGAAGCTAAGAGGGGCCTGTGGCATGTTTTCCAACAGCCTCCTTGGAAAGGCCTCGGGGAAAGCAGACTAAATTACTTCCCCAAGTGCATCTTATGTTCTAATGACACACTAATTTCAATTACCCATGTCATCCCCGGCCCCATTACCATAAAAAACGAAGTGCTAGCTGGACCTGCAAGTGGCTGTCAGAAGCGGCAGGGTCCCACCCCGCCCAGCGCCTGGCCTGTCAAGCATGGCGACTGTGTCCCCTTACAAAGGACACTTGGGCGCCACACACTTTCATCCCTGGAGTCAGAGCTTCGAGATGCCAGCCACTCTGCAGCAGGACAGCTCAGCTGTCAAGACTCTGAAGTTGATTGCTTCTTGTATTTGTGATCAACACGATTGACATGCAGATTGTGAATATCTTGTTTTGAAGCAATTTTAATCTAGGTTAAATGTAGCTTGTCAAATTCACCTGTGAGGCAGGAGCCACAATGGGGGCCCAGGGCGAGGGGAGAAGGCAGCAGCACGTGGTAGGCAGGGAGAGGAGGTGAGCAGCAGGGAAAGGTGCTCAGGCCTCCGGAGCCGAAGCCCACCTTGAAACAGGGAGGTGGTGGGGCAGTGAGGACTCAGCCCGAGGGATCTCAGACAGGTGGGTCAGCATTGCTAACCGCAGGTTGGTTTGCTGTAGGAAAAGCTAGAGTCTCGCGGGTGGAGGGGGAGGTGGAGACGCAGATTCCAGTCTTTGGAAGGCTCAGAATCTGCTCACAGGGTGGTCCTGGAGAGGGAATGTGGGCCTGACTTATAGGGGGCCCACTTCGAGGGTTGCTGGGCTGAGGCGTGCTCATCCGAGTCACTGCTGTAAATACTATAATGAGAAATGCTATGCTGTCTGATTATACCTGGAACAGATTTGTAGAACCCGAGCTTTAGGCATTTGGAGAGCTCTCTTTAGTCAAAAGAACACAATGCTGTGGGTGAATGGCGTTAGGCTCTAGAGAGTGGCCCATGGTCAAGAAGTGAGGGGTCTCTGTGTCCTGGCTGAGGCAGACCCTTGGCTGCCCAAGCCTTGTGCCCCTGGGAGGCTGAGACAGGAAGTCCCTCCTGCTTCCTACAGAGCAGCCATTTAAGGTTCAGGAGGTATAAAAGGTGGCAGAGATTGGAGCCAGGAGGTATGAATTGCAGCCAATACAGAAGGCAGGAGAGGTGAATCCCAGGAGAGGACCAGAAGCAATGGCCTGGCTGCATGTAGAGGGCAGAGAAGTAGGGGAGAAGGGGGAGAAAGAAAGCATAGGCTCCAATCTGTGGTACGACTGGGAGAAGGTGGAGTCTTTGGGAGGTGGAGCCTAGTGGGAAGCGAAGCCCTTAGGGCACACCCTTGATGGGGCTACCAGGACCCAGCTCCTCTGCTCCTGTCTGTCCTTGGGCTCCCTGGGCCCCAGGAGGTGAAGAGCTTCCTCTAGGATGTGCATTTTCTGCCATAATGTGCTGCCTCAACACAGGCCCAAAGGCAACGGAGCAAGAGACCATGGACTGAAACCTCTAAAGCCACGAGCCACAGTAAGTCTTCTGCTCTGAAGCTGATTTTACCATAGGATGGAAAGCTGACTAACACAGGGGAGGGCAAAGAGAATGTGGGGGCAGGAAAGGGAGGACGGGGAGGAGGAGGAGAGGAGGAAGGAGAGGGAGGGAGAAGAGGAGGCTGGTCCTTTTGGCCCAGGAGGAGGTGTCCGCGATGTTCCAGTTCAGAATCAAACAAAATAGCAGATGATGGCACACTTTGGTCACCTTCTTCATCATCTTTGGTGTCACTTTTCTGCTACTGCAGGAGCTGCACTTTTCAGAAATACACGCTGAGCCCCTCACCAGTTTCCCAGATGCTCTCCTGGATTTGTTTTCACGTCCACACAGCATCATCACGCTTTGCTTTGCCTTGCAGGAAGCCTTACTCCTTCAGAATGACATCCCTCCCCAGGAGATGTTTATAGCTAATAAGAAGGTTGCTCTCTTGCCCAGAATAGCTGTGCAGATGCCCCCAGAGCTTGGGTGTGACTGCCAGGGTGTGCACAAAATTGCCACATGTGAATGAAGATGTGCAGGCGGAACCCACATTAGTGTGCAGGGCTGGGCGAATCTCCAGACTCAGAGGTTTCGGCATCAAGACGTGAGCCAAACGTGCCCCACACTGGGTTGGCAACGTATTTGACTCTTGCCTGCAAGGAGACAAAAGAATCCCTGAGAAAAATACCAAGGATTATCAGAATGCCCTCTGTGGCACCCTTGGTGTGAGGGAAGCACCCCGAAGACCAAGCTGCTGAATGGCTCCTTTTTAGGATGAGGTTGGACACAGCAGACGATGCGATCGACAAAAAGGAGCGATCTCAGAGCAGGAGATTGGGGGGCCCAGTAGGGTCTTCCAGATCCTTCCTGGCTCTCTGTGCAGCTTTGTTTTCCCTGGGAGCAGGACAGGAGCCCTTCTGGTGACTGCTAAGCCAAAGATGGATCAAGGAAGACTTCCTGCCAACACTAGCACAGGAAGGCAGGGCGAAGTGAAGGCCACAGCCATAGGTTTCAAGGCTGGCTATGTGGGAAGGGGCCGGCTCCTCAGATCAGCTTTAGGAAGGAACAATTCTAGTGTCTGGAACTTGCTTGAAGGTGAGACCTGCCGGCAGGGAAGCTCAGGGAGAGTTTCTGAGTCTCTCACTTTCGGGTGTCGTTTTCTGAGCTGCAGCAACTGCAAACTTCCGGAGCAGCTCTGGAATTGTGGGGTAGGTAGAAAGTCTTGGGCTTTTCTCTTCTTCATCCTAATTACTAGGCTCAGAACAGGAGCCGTTGCCATCTGTACAGTATTCATCATCCTGCTGCAATGGGCGAAAGTGAGTAATTTTAGCGTAGAATGTAGAACTGCCATGGAGCTTAAATTGCAGAAAGATGACAAGAATTACAATGTGCGCAAAAGGCTCATCCAGGAGGCCGAAGCAACGAGCTGCAGCCTGGAGGGGCTGACACAGCCTTCACGGCACAGCGGTCACGCGGCTCAGGTGGCCTAGGCTGAGGCCATCTCTTGATTTTTTTCTAATCTCATTTTTTTTTTAAACATTACATAAGATTAAGTATGGAAAAAGGACAGTATGGAGAAAGCCTCACTGAAATAAGTCGTTACTCAAGAATTATCAGTTGAGTGGGCAGAATTTTTATTAGCTTTCCTGAGGTGTGGGGAGAGAAGCTCCTCCTGCCTTCTGCAAACAGGAGCTTTTCCTTAAGGTGCCACCAATAATACCCGGGGCACTGCAGAGATGACCCCCTGGCCTACCAAGCAGGGTCCAGGCCGGGGCCAAGTAGCAAACATGCTGGCAGCAGGAGGAAACCTACATTCCTATCAATACAGAAGCCAAGTGGCCACATGAGCCTAAAGCTCATCTCAAACGTGCACCTGGGCTCCGAGAATTTGCACTTAAACGCTAAACACATTCAGTTTGTAACAGGCCTTTGTGCAGAGGCTAGAGGAGACAGGGAGGCCGCCAAGATCTTCTCTGTGAGGGAGACAGGACGGGCAGCTCCCTGGCAGGAGGCTCACAGCCGCTATGCCCATGGCCAACAGAACTAGTTTCCCTCGGGGTGGTGGAACTGGCAGTACCTCGGTGTCACAGGCACTCTCTCCAAGGCTTGCTGGCCTCCTGTGACTTCCCCCAAATGCCACATGATTGCTTGGCCCTGCACATTGGTGCTTCAGCCCTGAGACAGCTCAACACATGGGCCCCAGCTTCCTGGTGAGCAGGAAATCACCTTCCGGCCTGCCTGGCTGGCAGAGCCCCGTCCTGGCATTCAGGCCGACACAGCTCACATACAGCATGGGGAGACACTGGCACGGATCTAGGGTTTCCCAAGCAAAGTTTCCACTTGTTCAAGGTCACCAGGAGATGAAATGACAGCTGACTGCAAGCTGACCTTGAAGTCAAAGCTCCAGGTAAGAGGTGCCGGAGGGACCTGCACGTGTTCTTGAGGGTTTTCCCACAACCGATATTTCCTGGAAAGGAGCACGTGCACCACCCTGTGCTGCTGCGCTGTCCCCACAGCATGGCCCAGCGCGGGACGTGCAGGGACACGGGGGCAGCGTGTGTGTCAGAGCTGATACTCACTTCTTGCTTCCAAGGGAGGGAAAAGCAGAGATGCTGGCGGAGGCTTGTGCGGGGCTGGACTTGGGAGTGCGTCATGCCACACGGAAGGGTGGTGTGTGTCTCTCTCCTGCTCCCAACAGCCAGGAGGCGGGGAGGGGCCTGTCACCTGGGCCACCAAGGGTGACTACAGGCAGTTGACCCAAGGCAGCACGAGTGAAGGAGCTCCACCCCAAACCTAACTTTAGGGCCCTGAACATGATGCTGGGGCATCTAAGTGCTCTCTCATGTCCCCAGACAAAATGGAGCCAGTTCACTTCTTTCCTGTAAGGAAAGTGACCGAGGGGAAACTGGTACAAAAGCAAGATGGAGCTTGGGAGCAGCTCCCCAGGCAGAGGCAGAGGCAGCGGCTGGGTTTCAGGAAGCTCGTCTCTATGGACGCGGCCTGCTCAGAGCTTCTGCTCTGTCCCTGGCTCTGCTCTTAACTCCTGACCCTCCTGACTGGAGAGTCACAGCCTCCAACTTTCCTAAAGCTTCTTCTAAGAGGTCTACGAGATGCAGGAAGTGCTTGTCGGCTTGTTTCCGGAGCCGCCTCCCAGTTTATCTAAGGGCACTCCAGGGTGACAGTGTGCAGCACCTCCGAGGACTTGCCCTGGTCATGCGCCCTGTGCCAGCCTGACCATCCTACCACCGCTCGGGTAGATGCCATCACCATCGTTTTTGCTGCTCTACAGACAGGGACACTAATGCAGGTTGGAGTGCTTATCCCTGAGCACACAGAAGGAGGAGTCGCAGATGAGGGAGAGGGACCCGCTGGGAAGGCCCTCCGCATCCCACAAGGTGGGAATGGCTCTGCTGCATCAGCCCAGCCCTCTGCATCATCCAGGGGCTCTTCGGCCACCCACAGGCTCCAGGCTACCTGTGTGAGGCGCTGTCCTCACAGCCATCAAGGAGTTGTGACCAGGCTGAGGCTTCCATGCATTCTTCCTCATGGCCTGTGATGTCCACAGAGGGGAAAGGCTGGTGAAGTCCAATCCTGCCATCATGTATGGCAGGGTGGGAGCAGCGCCCAGCAGCCGAGCTCCCCTCTCAGCACTGACCTACCCTGCTGAGCATCGCCATGTGCAGCGGTCAGGGCGCTAGATCAGCCCTGCCTGGGCAGCCCGTGGGTCCTGTCACTATTGCCTCAGATACAGTCTTCATTGCAGAAATGGGTCTGAGTGAGACCATGCTTGAAATGCCACCGAACAACTTCTAATAAATATGTCCAGAGAGCTACAGGAATTACAAGTTATAAAAATAATGACTATATATACACTAATAAAGACACAGATGTTACATATTTAGTTAAAATTAAAGAGAAATTCTATGGTAAAAATTACAATAACAAATGAAAAGTTTACTAGACTTTTCATAAAACAATTATAAATAGGTTTAAACTGGCATAAAATCAGCAAACTTAAAAGCAGGTAAGTAAAAATCATCCAATCTGTCAAAGAAAAAAATGAACAGACAGACCTGAATCTGGGTACGGGTACAGGAAGCTGCTGTGATGGGAGAAGCATGGGAGAGCAGACAAGAGGAGAGAAGAAACATGTGACCAAACAATGGCCAACAACTCCCTTGGATTCGCTGAAAGGTATCAATTTACAGGGACAAACAACGAACTCCATGCTACAGCCACACATTTGCCAGACAAAGAAAATTTCAACACAGTAAGAAATTAATCCAATACAAAGGAAAAGTGCATTTGTATTTAACAGTTGACTTCTCTTCAACAATGAAGAGGGCAGTTAAGTGACATATTCCAAATACTCAAAGACGAACATCTGCCAAGCAAGAATTCTACAAGCGGGAAAACATCCTTCAAAAATAAAGACCAAACAGACATTTTGAGATAAAGTGTGAGAAAATTCACTGCAAGTAAAATCCACCATCCATACTGAAGAAACTCTTTTGGAAAAAACCAAATGACATCATCAAGACAATAATGTGTGGTAAGGTGTGAGGTGTGGGGTTCATTCCCCAGCACCGCCAGAACAAGGACGAGACCCCAACAGACAGACAGCGCCCCTGCAAATCCAAACAACACACACCAACCACAGGAAGACTTCCGCCTGGCTGACAGCATGTAAAAACGTAACATATGGCAGTAACACAAAGACAAGTGAAGCAGTTCACAGCAATGACTTCTGTATTTTGCTGGGTTTAGTAAGTATTAACTGATAGTAGACTGTAATAAGTGAAGACTCACACTGTAATTGCCAGAACAATCAGTCACAAGAAATGACAAAGAATTTTAAAAGTATACTAGGAAATACTTATTTTACATGAGAGAGGGCAACGAAGGAGAAAAAGAAAAAGTGAAATAAACAGGTCACAGATGTGTAAATATCATATCTTTTCTCTGATGTGAGAATATGAAGTTGTAAATGAGTTGTATGTATAGTTGATATTGTGAAGTAGAAAATATTTAAAAGGAAAGAATATAAGAGTAAATAATGAGGGGAAAACGAATGTGGTAATAATAAAGAAAAAAGAAAACAAAGATTGTGTATATAGGGGGCACGGGGATGCAGGGCGGGGGGGAGGGAAAGAAAAATGAGAAGTCATGTCATATTCTGGTACAGACTCTTAATGTTGAATGCAATTATCATGTGTATTCATAATATACCAATAAAGATAATTAAAAAAAAAAAACCTAAAAGATGTATTAGAGAAATGGCAGGCAGAATTAAATGTTAGTAATTAAGATTAAATGTACATTAACCACTCCAACAGGCAGATACTACCAAAGTCATCAAATTCCATGGATTGTATGAGACACACTTTAGATTAAGACAGATTGAAAGCAAAGAATGGAAGACACACCACACAGTGAGCACAAGAAAACTTGAGTGGGTAGGCTAAGATCAAAACAGACTTTTAAGACAAAAAATACTACTAGAGAGAAAGGAGAGTATTTCACAACTGTTAGAGAAATAAAAAAGAATTACAAACATGTGCTCCTAACAACAGCATTCCAGAATACCTAACACCTGAGAGAAGAGAGAGGAGAAACAGGCAATTCAACAAGGGATGGCTGGAGTTATCAACATCCCACTTTGAACAAGCAAGAACTTAGAAGGCCTGAGCGACACTGGGCAATTTTCTTGCCCCACATGCACAGAACACCCCCAACACAGAATATCCAGTCTCTTCAAGAACACGGGGCGCATTCCCCAGAGACACCTAGACACCTAAGTGCTAGGCCACAAAATGTCTCCACATCTAAGAGGATTCCGATCACAAAACTATGTTTTCTGATCAGAAAGGAATTAAAATCAATAGCAAAAAGACTTATCCAAATATTTGGAAAGTAGGGTGGGGGATTTAGCTCAAGTGGTACTGTGCCTACCTGGGGAGTGTAAGGGCCAGAGTTCGATCCCCAGTACCACAAAGACAAAACAAGAAACATATACATATGAAAACTTTCTGAACTAAATGAAAATACAACACAACATTTCAAGATTTATGGAATGCAGCTAAAGCAGCATCTCAAGGGAATCTGTAACTTTAAAATGTTTACATGAAAAAGGGTGATTTAAAATCAATGACTTTCAAACACTAGAAAGAGAACTAAATTCAAACTAGAAGAAAAATAAAGACGAGAACATATACTGGAAAAGAGCCAATCAACCAAACCAAGTCAATTATCTCAACATTCTGAAAGGTTAAATATATGCTATTAATGCAAGAGAAATGCATCCTGCTTGTGACTTACTCTCAAATGACCCAGAAACTGTACATCAGCAACTGAAGACCCGTGTTCTTCGTGTAAGCCCTAAAGTCCAGGCCTGGATTTGGACAGAGGACTCTAAAGAGTGGGCCCCACAGGATGCAGCAGGATCAGGGTCCTCATGAAACACCAACTCTTGCTGGCTCCTCTTGTGTGCTGCATCTTCTTGTCCTCTGCCTTTGGGAGGACACAGATGTTTCAAGAGGGTTCATTGAGGGTGCTTCTTTAGATAATCTGTGGGTTTTGCACTATCGGTTGCTGACCAGTGGATCACGTCTCTAAGGCTTGGAAACGGCACTTGACCTGTCTTCACTAGACCATTCCACAGCATTAAAAACAGAACCTCAGCTGTTTGTCAGGAGCAGCAGCACTGGACTCTAATGAGAAAGCTTGCAACACCTGACCGCACCTGTTAAGACATCAATGAACCCCAGGAGCTGCTGTATTCAGTACACATGCTCTCTTCTAAGATAGTCTGGTGAGTTTATTTTCCTTCATGTTCCTGACACCCTACAGCCTCCCAGCAAAATGTGATTTGTGCTTGGTAGGTCAAAGACTGAACTGAACTGTCCTTTCCACCTGACTCCACTCTCCTCAGGTTGTCCTTCTGTGCCACTATAGACACTCACGCGTAAAGGTGCTCTGGGAAAACCTCACAGCTTGGAAATTCCCTTAGGAATTGCAGCACTGGGGTCCCCTGTTAAGTATGGGGCTCTCCACTCCCGCATTAAACACTGAAGGTACATTGGACTCATGTCAATTTTTCATGTTGTCTTTCTGTTTTTAAGGGGTTAAAAAAGGATTTATGCATGTATGTTTTCATATCCACTTGAGACTGTCTTGTCACCCTCCAAAAGAAAACAAAAAGTCCGGGAAAACTAAGCCGGGCACAAACATCAGAAGATCATCACCTCTGCCCCGAACTCTGCATGACTTCTTCATGCGTGTGGAGGGGCGGTTCTTCAACATCCCACCAGCTGCACCTCTCAGGGTACACACTTCCCCTGGATGGCACTGTTCCAGCGGGCAAAAACTGGTCTAACAAACCCAATTTTTACTCTTTCCAAGCATGTGACTTCCTCACCACCTGGGAACACAACTCAGGACAGCCTGCCCGGGACAGGCTATCGTATGCAGGAGGCTCGCCACAGGGTCAGACGTCATGCCCAGCACCTTTTGTGCCAACTTCTTGCTAATGAAGAAACTTGACCTCAAGGAGGACACAAGCTTAGGCTGCACCTGGAAGGACATTTGTAAAGGGTTGTTTTTCAAGTAAATGGAATGAAAACAGTTAAAGTGCTACTCATTTTAGTTTTGAAATCAGAAAGTCTCCAAATTTATTATGTATCTTCTTTGTGAATCCCTAAGAAATTAGCTTGTTTTTGTTTTTTGAGACAGGGTCTCACTTTGTAGTTCACGCTGGCCCTCCACCCTGTAGCCCAGATCAGCCTTGAACTCACAGCAATCCCCTTTCCCCTGCCTCCCGGGTGCTGGGATTAAAGGTCTGTGTCACCAGACTCGGCACTGTGATATGTGGTTACTGGGAACCAAACTCAGGACCTTGAACTTGCCAGGCAGATGCTGGAACCACTGAACATTAAATCCCTGGCCCTGAAATCAGCTTTATTATACCAAAAATCAATTAGGACTCAGGCATGGTGGTGTATACTTGTAATGCCAGCTGCTGGGTTGGCTGAGGCACGATGGAGAGTTCAAGGCTGCAGTGGACGTGTGTTTACAAGGAGAAGGACGACAGAACAGAGCAGTGATGGCAAGTTCTGTAGAGCTTTCAAGGACATAATCGCCCTCTAAGGCACACATGCCATGTTTGGCCACCAGTGGAATAGACTATATCAAATAACTATATGCCTCACACTGTGCAGAAGATTAACTAAAAACAATCACACAAACATAAAGGTACAATCTAAAAAATATTTCACAAGAAAACCTGAGAACAATCTTTGTGCCATGGTTAGGAAGAGTTTTCGTAGGTAAGACATCAAAAAAAAAAAAAATCAGTGAAACAATAAACTGATAAACTGGACTTCAACAAGATTACCAATTCCTACTCTCTGAAAGACATGATGAAGAAAAACTGAAAGAAAGTATTTGCAAATTATGTATTGTTCAATGAATTTGCACTGGAAAGTATGAGGCACTGAAGGAAACAATCCAACTTTTAACAATGTAAAAGATCTTAAGTTTATCATAAGACACATGGATGGCAAACTAAAAGATGCTCAACATCAGGAGTTATCAGAGACGCAAACCAAAAGTGTACTACGACAGCTTATCGAAAAGCCCAGATAAACCCCCGGATGGCAGGCCAGCAGTTCCTTACAAAAGCCCCGCGTGGTCAAGTGAGATGAAAACTCATGCTTACAAAAAACCTGGAACACTCAGTGGTCAAATAGGACAGATTCCTCTGCCACCACCAATGCATCTCAGAAGATACCGAGAGCCAAGGCTGCAAGGTGATGATTTCCTCTCCACAAAGGCAAACTGCAGGGACGGAAAGAGCACTGACTACCAGGACCTGGAGGAGGGACAGGGTGCCATACGAAAGTGCACAGGCACTCAGGGTGACCAGCGGAGGAACTGTTTTGAGTATTAGTGGTAATGGTGATGACAGCATATGCTCATAAACATTCAGAGAACTATACATTTGAAAAGGGCAACTTACTGCGTGT
Organism: Petromus typicus; assembly: GCA_004026965.1. NCBI lineage: Eukaryota > Metazoa > Chordata > Mammalia > Rodentia > Petromuridae > Petromus > Petromus typicus. The sequence goes on from PVIR01020018.1 coordinate 16,392, forward strand.
GAATTATGCTTTAATAAAAAAAATCCACAGAGATGAACTAATTTCTTAGAGACGGCCATTAAAACACTGACAACCTTCGTCACGGGGGTCGGGGGTCTTCCCCAAATGTAGTGGCATCTGGGGAATAAAACCACATTAAGAATTGGCCATAACGAACACATGAACACTCAAGTGCACGCAGAAAGGGCATAAAGCCTCCGCAGCCAGCCTGCTTTCCCAGCCCCACTCGCGGCTCGAGCCCTCTGACTGGTACGGCTCCTGCAGTGCTGGCAGCCCACAGGGAAGTCTGCAGGGGAAGCCCCAGATCTGCAGCGACAGCGGCAGCTGACTCCCCTGAGCACTGGAGGGCAGGATTTTAAAAGAGGACTATAAAGTTGCATGAAACTAGAAACAATGGGAGAGACCAAGCCAGTCATTTATTTTAAAAAGTTTTATTCTGCAGATTTAGAAATTTGAGATTTTTAATAACCGCAAAAGAAATTCAGTCACACCTAATGATTAACAGAATGTAGTGGTGTATTATCTAGACAGAAATCGTGCTGATGTGCCATAATAAATTGTCTATTAGTAAAAAAATACACTTTAGGGCACAGCATTGTATCACAAATTACATTAGGGATGCTTTGCAAGAATTTAATCAAACTAGAGAATTCTGCGTAACTGTATCTTTTAAATGCAGCACTTAAAAATGTAACAACTCTGTGCATTCTTTTTCTTAAAAAAATGACCTTGTGTGTCATAGAAATGCTGCTTTATTGCTGCAGAGGTCAAAGTTCAAGGCTCAAGAGGTACAGGAGAGAATACAAAGGTATCCTTTAGAAACTTGGTTCTGTGTATGTATAAAAAAGGTAAAGTTTATAAAAGTTAATTTACAAACCAAGAACAAAAATGGTATGCACGCCATTATTTACAAGCATCCTTAAAACATCAAAGTTTTCAAATGCATAGCCAAAAAGAACAGAAAACCACCACTGCCCCTGTCCAAAACAAAAGGCAAGGAAGGAAGGAAAAGAAATCCGTACATCACACCATTGTTTTCTTCTGGATGATTACACACTTCAGAAACCACCAAATCCACAATTTACTCAATCTTTTTCATGATACAGTATCTGATGTACACAAAAGCCATAAAAACTTAGTAGTACACAGCGAGAATGAACTAAGAATTAAAAATACGGGGGTAAGGCATTCCTGCTGGTTAGTGTCTGTGGCGATACGGTTAATTTATAGATCCAAAGAGGCCATGGAACCAGTCTCACATGCTTTGGTGTCCTTCCCTAAGAAAGATGTGTTTTCATATACAATGAGCAATTGTCTTCATTTGATCCCCCCAAAGTTATAAATTCCCCCGCTGTACATTTCTGTTAAATCCACTATACTGGTTATATACTCCAGGTGCATTTTTAGAAGTGTGCATATTACCTCATGCATAATAAAATAAAATAGAATAAAATGTGTATGCTAGGCCAAGGACATTATAAAGTCCGAAACAGTGTACTTTGGAAAGAACAGAACTCAAATGCACCCCCATTTACTGGCTGGTATTTTAACGGAAATCAGTTTGAGAAGTGAAGCAGTCACCATAAAAAAGTACAAAAATCATTACAAAGCGAAGTGTCTTTGAACTCTAGCCAATACCAACAGTTCTTCAGTCACCAACATGCAATCGTGGCATGTTTTCTGATCACGTTCAGAGCAGGCTCACTAATCTGCATCAGTGTCAACCATGGCTCAGTGCTAACACATGGCAGGTATCAATTCTAGGAAGAGTATAATACTTGATAAGAGTGGTTCCATTTAGATTTAGTAAGTTCAATCCAGCTTCACATTATTTAATCAAGTTCCTATATTTTAAGAATTAAAAGTGGTCAATCAGGACAGAAACACAGTTTGCTCCAACCAGATAATTTGGATCTCCAGGAAGACACTTGTTTTGCCAGGTTTTAGGATCACCTAGGAGAGAAAAAGAAGTCGATGTCACTTTCAGTTGGCTAAACTGTCATTTTAAGTTGGTTAAATTGTTATCCATAATGCTTCACAATTGTGAGGCAATTATGATGAATTTATTTAGATAATAATTTTATTTTATTTCTTCAACATATTAAGCTGCTTCAAATGTGTCTTGTATTATATTACCAGGGTTACAGGGCTTTTTCAATAAATGTTTAAGATGTAGTTTGCCCCTGGATCTACCTAATTATGCGTAACATCTTTCTTTTACTTTTCAAAGTTTGGACAATGTTTTAAGATCTGCAGCTGGTACTGAGAGCCCTGGCAATGGGTATTAAAGAGCAAAAGCTGGGGCAACTGTGTGTGTCTGGTACCCACGTAGGTTGAGTATCAACACTGCTGCCTTTTGCTTCCTCATAGCAACAGCTCTCAAAAGGAGTGATTTGGACAACAGCTGCAGACAATTACGCTCATCACAATGGGCTTCTCTGGGAAGAGGCCAGAGAAGCCCCTAATAACTCACAATGCACAGGACAGTCCCTAAGTGAAGGGTTATTTGGCCAAAACGTCAACAGCGTACCTGGATACCCTATCAACACCACCCAAATTATCAACAATCAATGACGTTGTGATGGGATCTGTGCTTCTTAAACAGTGATTTAATTTTAGATACAGATGGGCTTATGGATTACTACAGAGCATAAGGTGTTCAAGCAATGAGTGGCATGCTGACCTTGGAAGTAAATGAAAAGCATCTCATTATATGTCCTCTGTTTCTCCCCAAGATACTAGCTTTTGTTTGTATTAAATCAGTAGTTTTTAAGATCTACAAAGACAACTTGAACTGACTTTTATAGCAGCAATCCATCCAAAAGCAAGCAGGATTACATGAAAATACACTGACTTTTTAGGAGAATGTGTTCAATTTACAGAAAAAAGTATGCTGTTTCAATATAATTGTCACAAAGACACTGGAAATAATAAATGCGGAAATCAATTATAACTCATGTAAATATGTGGAAGATGACTTGTAAAGCAAGACAGTTATTACAGTAAGTAATACAGTACAATATAGTTTTTTTTTTTTTAGAGAAAATGAGATATATGCATACCTACACATACAATTATTTTTTTCAGGAAAAATAGGTTACTATTCACCTGATTTATTAAAATTTTAAAATTTAGAAGTTTAAAATTCTTATATTTCTACCTCACATTCTCTTGTGAGCCATACCAAGAGTAAAGATAAGTGCAATCAGTACTTGACTTAAATCAACACCCAAGAAGTAAGAAATGTGAAAATGTCAATGGAAGCTTTGAAATTATGATCTTAAGAATGAGACATTATTTTTTACAAAGTGCATAACAGAAGTTTTTAAACATCTCACATTGAAAACCCATGGCCAGGTACGCTCACAGCAGGTCTCTTTAGTTCCTCCAGTGTACGTGTTTTGTAGATCAATGAAGAACAGTAACCAAAATTGAAACCATTACATGAAGGAATAGAATCAATCATTTAATAGTAAGATAAATACGTATGAGTATATGTATATATGTACAGGACAATAACACATCTGTTACATCCTGAAAAGTCTGACAGACAAAATAATTTGTCAATTTTTGTCCAAATCATCATGTTTTAAATTTAAAGGCAGAAACTTCTCTACCTTTCCATGTTCATTTACAATACATGTTATCACGAGGACGCTGGACCATACTGGTGATGCCTTACAAGGCCACAGGAGCAGAGGTACAGACCTGCTCCAACAGCACAGGGAGCCCTATCAGGCAGGCATTGATCAATGACAGTACCCAGAGCCCCAGAGGACAGAGTGAAGACAGCATACCCGACGAGGAGTCGGATGATTTTAGAGCAAAAGACCAACCGTCAGGAGTCATGGACGCACAGTGTGGTAAGCGCAGCTCCACGGGCTTCAGGAACTTGAGGCCATGAGGCCCACACATCACTAAGGGACTCAGCAGAGTTTCTCCTGGAACAGGGAGAGAATGAGTGAGAATCAGACGGTACTCTCCCACCAGACACACAGACCTCCTCGCCCCTCTACTGCAGTACTAAGAAAGATATAATGGAAGCCAGAGAAATTGCTTAAAATTTTCTTGCAGCCATGTTAGAAAATAATAAAGTTGCCATCAATTTTAATACTTCATCTATCAAAAACATTCCAACATGTAATACACTAAATCTGTAGAGGTTAAAATTTTATATTTCTAGCACCTCTCAACTCAACACCACAAATATAAGTGTTAAATAGCCACAGAGCTAGTGGCTACTGCATTCAATCACACATAAAACATTCAAATGTACTTTCTGCAAATGTTACTTATATCTTCCATTTAAAACTGCTTGCTACAGACTTGGTTGAAGGGATTTACACAGGGCCAACAAAGTCAGTCTTACTGCTTTTAAGACAAGACTCCCCAAAATTAGAGAATCAGATGTTAGTAATCTGTCAGCATATAAAAGTGAGATGGAGTAATGTGTTTAGGGAAGCAAAGCACTATTAAACAATGCCTAAAAGTCTTGTAGCATCCTGATACAAGAAGACCGCAAGTAACAGCAACCTTAGTTCTCCTCAAAGTTCAGAGACACAATGTGAAATCCTCTAAGACTATTTCATTTACTCTGTGGGGAGTTTATTACTATTAGTTTCAAGGATGTGAGATGGCTCCTGCCCTATAGGCGTATCTTCTGCAGAAGGTAGGATAAAGCTGGGGGGTGGGGGGCATCTTCAAAGGTGGAAGGGCTGATGGACTCAAAGACAAAATTTGGTTACATCAGCCAAGACTTTGCAGCAGCCCCATGGGGGAGGGCACACCCAACGACCTGTTACTTCCCATCACTTTCTATTTCCTACTGAAAGTGAAGCATGTTATGGGGAAAGTCTCTGCGGCGTGACTGCAGACAACCTACAGGTCAAAGCTGCCATTCAGAGCTCGGATGAGATACACAAGCTGTGATTGGCTTCAGGCAGTGATAGGGAATCTTTTAGAGGTTTCACTGATAACAAAGCCTGCTGCAACACACATGCCAGGGTTTGCCACAACTGGCCTAGCGTGAGGGCAGAGGACAGATGGCTAAATGATTCTGACTGGAGCAGTATGAGCTCTGAAGTGTACACAGGGCAACCCTTAAGTGACTAAAACTGACAGAAAAATAAAACATATACCTTTCTCTTTGTCCAAAGGTGGGAGGATGCTGTTGTCTCGGCAGACCTTGAAATAGATTTCCTGCTCAATCCCTTCAGGAATGGCTCCTTGTGGGATAATTATACTAACACCAGTTTCTATGGAACTTAGTACCCCACCATTGCTGTTAAATATGCCCCGGGCCGTGGCCACCACAGTATGACCATCCTCATCTTCATCTTCTTCCACAGCTGAAGGACTGAGAGTTCAAAAACAGCTAATGAGTAAATTCATTATAATACACAAGAATTTTTCTTTCACTGTTATCACGTAAGTCCTTTTATTAATTTCTCCAATGAAGAGCTACTCAACTTTTAGTAAAAGACTGTATCACACATATAAGTGCAAGCATATTACTCCTAGAGAAATCAATTACGTTACTAAAAACTACCAACTTATCAGCATTACTGACTTTGCAATATGAATGCACAAAACCCAGTACTTCACTTACCCAACTACTGTGGGTTTCAAGAAGTACATTTTAAACTTTATGAACCTGATACTTTAAAACTCATGTTCATAATTTAATTGGTGCCATTTTTTCCATAAAATACATAAAATAATGGGGCATCACAACTTTGTGAGCAGAGTTTAAAGCCAGGACTTAAAAAGTGAGAAGAAAAATAGACCCACGACATAAAATCACATGGAGAAGTGCTGAAGCTGTAACCTACATGTCTGTGGGTCACAGACTCCACCCCAAGAAGCAGGCCACTCTGCCTGCTCAGGAGTGCAGTCTGTGGGTGGCCCTACTGGCCCTGGGCTCTGTCTGCCGTGCTACAGGTGCTGTGCAACTGTATTCAGGAGACTGTGGTGCTCAGTGTCTGGACAGGTCTTGTCAGCCATTAAATATGAGAGAAAGGAGGGACAGGTCTTGTCAGCCATTAAATAAGAGAGAAAAGACGGTCTCAAGGTGGGGCTCACTGTCTCATTTGTTCAACTACCGTAGTAACGCTTTGTAATAGCCCTTTAGAGGTCTGTCAGTGATCTGTTAAACTAACAGTACATGAAGAATGGAGTCATCTGCCGAGGTCAGAGCACCAAGCTGGACCAGGCTTGTCTCTCGCTGTGCTGTGACCTGGACAAAGCACTCCCTGCCCTCGCTTGAGGACAGTAATACTCTCCCGACACACACCTCATTGTTAATCACTAACTTCGCACTCCTGGAAGGAGCTCTTTCTACAGTCAAGGGTATCCAACCCATGTCCCTGGAGCCACACACATTCTGCGCTGGACAACTAGCAATGCTTCCTCGCAGTATTTGTCATGCCTCAGTTGCACAGCACTCCAGCATGAACTGCTGGAGGGTAAGCGGAGGGTACAGTGCAGAGCTAACCAGTCAGTGCAGAGGACCAGTCCTTCCCCGCTGGTGGGCGGAACTTGGCAAGCAAAATGCAGCAATTACTACTAACAGTATTCAATCTGTCCATCTGAGCATCTGAGAAGACAGGCCTTTACTGTTAAGAAGATATGTAAGTTTTCTTATTTAACTGTCAAATTTAGGGCTCTTATTTTGTAAGATAATTAAGTTAAAATATTAACAGAGAGGAATTTTTGTTTCTTATATATATTAACTATACCATACATTTTACATGTAGCCCAAGGCCACTTACTGTGGCCCAGGAAAGCCTAAAAGTTAGGTTTCCAACTTTTTGTTGTATGTATGCAACAGCTTTAACAGTAATATTTTATTTCTTTACAGATTCAGTGAAAAAGTTCCAAACTGGGTCACTACATCAAACTCACATAAGAGGGGCAATGAAGTACCTCACCTTACAGGAATGGCTTTCGGCACTGTGCTGACATTGTTTACTTGATACTTCGGCTTATCTGCATGGATGGAGAAAGTCTCAACACCACTGTCAAACTCAGGAGGCTGTGCTGCACTGTGGGCTTTCATAAGAGTTTTTGGAGAAGTGGGGGCTTTTGGGGACAGCTCGGGTTTATTATGTACAGATTCACTTGGCAGAAGGTTGTGATTGAATTTTGGACTTTCAAATTTGCGTTCAAATGGGCGAGCAGAACTTGTATACGGTTTTGGTGTGAACCGATTATATGCTGGAGTGATCGTTTTCTGAGTCTGTTCAGCTCCATTTAGTGGAGCTTTATCTGCAAAACTTTTCTGGGGATAGAAAGTAGTCTGGGCAGTATCTTCTCGGTTTGGCGGTCGGAAAGTTGCTGGCTTATTCTGAGATGGAGGTGGGTCTGGTTTTGACACTAAAGAATTCTGAAAATCCAACGATACTGAATTACCTGAAAGATAAACATAAGCATTTTAAAGACTTCTTCAAAGATGCTTAAACAGTTCCCAGAATGTCCCTCCTGGTTTAACTTAACCTAATCTGGTGGCACAAAGCCCCGGGGGTGGCCCTAGAGCCCTAAGGACTGTGGCTGACACTGAGGGACATGGATGGTGGTTAGTGCACCCTGCAGCCTTAGATTCAGATCAGACATTGGCCCCTAAGTAACCCTCTCCAACGCCCACCGTAACTCTGAAATAGAAAGACAGACATGACCGTATTAAAAATCACAACACTGAAAACTCACCGTAATTCAAGTTTTTTTAAAAAGCTGAATACTGGAGAAATATATTAACAATATGTAACAATATATTAACAAAACTGCTCAAAGTTTAGTGCCTCAAACCTATGAAGAGCACCTAGTATCTGTATGAGTAACTCAACCCAATGTAGAAAAATGATAAAAATCATGCATAAAAACTAGAATGCCTGCACCATCAACTAAAGAAATGTAAACAAGACATGGCAGAACTGAACAGGCTGACAAGGTCTGGTGCAGGAGGGAACACGGAACGGGGACATCCACACATAACTGGAGGAGTGCCAAAGAACAGTGTGGATTCTGTGAAACTAAGGGAAAAGTAAGACCAATGCTTTATAAACTCTGAGAAAACAGACAAAGTGGGAATGTACAACATCTTTTATCAACTAGCAAAACCATGACACTAAAACCAGGTAAGAGTATTATAACACAGTTACTAATCCAAATTCTTCATGAATATTATGTTAGGACAAACATCCTATGAGTTTACTATGTGAAAAAAAATTTGTCGAAATGTTCTCAGCCAACCATGAACAACAGGAACTTCTTAAACATAACAATATCTACATAACAACTGATAGCTCTCATAAAGGCGAATCTTCAATCCTTTCAACTTGCAAAAGATGTCTGTGTTACCATTTCTACTCAACATTTCATTGGACATCCTGTCAGGTACAACAGAGCAAAGAAAAAGAAAAACAGGCATAAAGATGGAAAAGAAAACTGTCTTTATCTGCACATGTGATAGCACGTGAAGGAAATCTTACTGAAAGTAGTATTAATTCAGAACCACAACTTGTGTACTTGAAGACACAGCCTGAAATCTGACTCCTATGTAAACCTTAGGTAATGTCTGTCAACAGGAGAATGGATTCTTTGGATAATATAGTATACAGTTATTCAAATCAATAAAACTGAGTATGTTATCTTTGTTAAAATATGTTACTTTGTTAAAATTCCAACATAGCACATAACTGCAAAAGACAAGGTTACTACATGATATATACAGATAATGTGAAACTTCACAGCTTTCCTATGTCCATGTATGCAGATGGACTATAATGTTCATAGTCGACTCTTTAAGCATTTAGACATACTGGTAATCAAATACTACCTTCACTAAGATTTAGAGACTAACAATAAATAAAGCTGTGCTAAAAAAAAAGAGTAAACTGTTTCGCTAAAAGGCTTGTCCAGTATAATGGTAAGTCATACAAATAAGAGATACTCTTTCAACAAAATCCTTAAGTGTCACTGTCTATGGCCCAAAAGTTTCAAATATGAAATTTTTGCATAGAAACCAACTGGCTCCAACATTCTCAACTAAAATTCCCAAGCATTACCAGATCACAGCGACATCATGAATCCCCAACTCCTTACCTTCCCCATGTGCTCCTTTGGAGTGCATGTGGACGGAAGAGCTGGTGATGGGGTGAGCTGGCTGGCTGTACTGGGAGGGCAATGGAGGAGGAGGTGGGGTGGCCTGGACTGGGTCATAGCGTTTTTCACCGAAGGATCTATCCCCAGCATCAACTTCAGGTTTCCCCCTGTTTAAGAAATTGGAAAAAATACCAATACTTGTAAATAAACACATTTATAAAACAAATTCTCATTCCTCCAAGAATCCCTACATTTAAAATTTAGAAATTTCAGCCTATCATGATTATGGGTAGCTACTCTATCAAAATGTACAAACAAATTCAACCATTCATCAGCACAAGTAATATCAAAGACAACACAGATACTTTAAGAATTAGTAAAACACCCAGAAGATAGCAATCAAAAGCCAAATGAAATTTTGGGTATACTCTTTAAAAATTGTGGTATTTAAACAGGAAGGGTTTTAAACAGTAGGCATGAGGAAGTCTTGTAAATACTGTATTTTGAAAAAAATATCTCAGCACAAGTCTTCCTTAGACTCACTTTTGATTTTGTATCTAAAGTAAAAACGTCTTTGTGTCTGGCATATTAAGGATAATCACAGACAATCCTAATGATGTCACAGACCAGTGAATGGCCAGATTGAGTGAATACTTCTGGCTTTTTAGGGCACACAGCCTATGCACAACAATTTAACTTTGACATTCAAAAAGCTGCAAATAGTTAAGTGAGTGAAAGGACACAAGTGTGTTCCAGTGACGCTAAAGAACTGCACACCTTTTATGTTAAAATCTGTCTGTGTTTTGCCAGATCTTTTTTCTATTATACTGTTTAATGACTGCTAGAGTAGCAGATATCTTTTATAAAGCTCATTTAAGTCAAATTATGCCACATATTCCTATATTTTTCAAATTGCCAATTGTTATTATTTAACACACAAAACTCAAAGAAAAGAAATCTTCTAAATAAACTCATGTTTGCAACATTGCCTTCTAATCCTTACTGCAGAGCGCCAAAGCTACACTGGCATTATGTGTACTAACAGTGACACACACATTTAGAATGTACGTTTATTTTCATAGAGTACTTTTGTTGAAGTCTAGTCTTAGATTAGCTTAGAATGATGCTGTTATCTTGCTTTCATGCATTTAGACTAAGCATTTGAAGATGACATTAAGATCCTTCTAAGTGCACATAATGCCAGTGACACAGTGAGGAACACTTCAGGTAACAGCCTCACATTGATGCCAGTCTTACCACTTGACGTTCCTTTTCAAGTAGTCATAGCTAGTGTAAGAGCCAAGAAATCTAGGTGATGGCAAAGCAAGCGCAATAGAAAAATGAAAGAAAACGGTCAATCTAACTAAGTAAATCTACAGTGAATGGAATTCAAATGTCATTTTTAAATATCAACCAACATCCACCACGTCAGCATAATTTGTTTTATAAATAAAAATATCACTAACTCTGCTCACCAAGGAAATTACCAATATATTAAGACACAGAAACTTAGTTACACTCTCCCCACCTGCCTACCCTCCACATATTTTAGTTCTTGATGCAGTGACGAGCAATGTGTTGGGGCTTCACGTCAGTTTGTGCCCATCTCTGCCAGCAGCGGACCAGGCTGGTGCGCTGCTTAGCGTCAGAGCACTTGCATAGCATGTGCCAGGCCCAGGGTTTGATCCCAGCAACAAAAAAATCCAAAAATAAAACAAAAGGAGCCAAATCAAGGAGCAGTAAACAGGATAATGAGCAGGTTCCTTTTTTTCCTTTGAGACAGGGTTTGCCATGCAGAATTCAATCTGGCCCGAAACTCATGGTGACTCTCCTGCTGAGATTACAGGCACGCACCACCATAGCCAGTAGAGCAGATTTCAGTAAAAGAAAAGAGCTCAGTAAAAGAAATTTTGAGACACAGAAAAAAGTGACTTAACATGACAGCTGATTCCCTTAAGTGATGAAGCATCAGCAATGGAAACATACATCTTTAACACATGTATACAATGAATTCATGTTCCTTCCTCACAAGACCTCACCCATTTCCAGCTCAGCCTTGTAGAGAGGGTGGAGCCTAACTGCCAAAGTTGCCATGCTTTACTCTCACAGCCTGTCTCATCTAGTAATGTCACATGACACCAACAACTTGCCATTGATCCCTTAAATTTAGGTTCTTAAAAAGCAAAACTGATGCTACATGTTTCCACTGAAGGCAATAAAACCTTCTGAAAACAACAATCAGTTAATACTGGTTCCTCCCTGCGGTGTATTCACAAATAGGAGGTGGTTGGTATACCTAGGACATGTGACCTGTGTTACCTTCCCCTCACTCAGCAAGTAAGAGCCCCTACCGTGTACGAGGCAGTGTTCTGGACCCTGTCAAAAAGTTCGCTAGAACAAGCTATTAGTTCTTCTCTCCAGAAAGGTGAAATAACCACAAAATCAAAATGCCTTTCATTTGATTTCTTTGCAAAACTTCTCATTTTTAGATCTCATATTCTTTAAGGATACTTTATCAAGTATGTAAAAGGACAAATAAAATGTCACTTCAAACTATATCAGTCTTCTTTTAATAAATTTAATGTGTACATAACACTGTACCTGAAAATGATTACCTCAGATATACCTCACCAGAAGTGAGTTCACCTGACTCTTCTTTCTCTTACCTACGTATCAGTGGCACCTGTCTAGTCTTGTGCTGGGGAAAAGGAGCTATAAGATACAAAGCTGGTAGGTGATGGCTTCTGATGTGTAGCTTGGCCAAGATGAACTATGTCCCCGTTATCAGAACACTCACCTAGGTGCTACCACCCAGGGGCTGTTCACATAGAATGCCTCTCATCTGCTGATGTTAAGTTGACCAGAAGTGAGACAGTGAGCTTGGGCCTGATCTAATCAGGCAGAGACCCACAGGCCTTCCCTCAGCTCACACAATCTGCAGCAACTTTGTAGCTTTCCTTCAGACTACCTTCCTTTGGTTTCATTTGTTTAAACAGCACTCATGACCGTGGAAATGAACTCCTGTGACAAACATTTGTTTCTGCTTTGTGGAGGGACAAACCTGCTGGTGCCTACCCAACTGTAAATACTAAATTATCAGCCAGGGCTCAGCCAGAGGAAAGTATGAGCAAGAAGACACAGCACAAGAAGAAAACACCAACACAAAAACTCAGGAGAACAGAGCAACACAGATGGCAGGGACAAAAGTCCAGAAACAAGGTGCAGTCCCCCCTCTGCCAGCCATTTCCCTGGACCTTGGCTCCTAATAGATAAAACTGGACCAGAAATCTCTGAAATTACATCAATAAATGACAAGCTTCTTGTTTTAGACCTCCCCACACCCTTATTTTATGTAAAAGACAAAAACAGGTAACAACGAAAGAATCATCATCAAATGTACGTGCCCAAGTGGAAGCCTTTGATAATCAACTAAAACTCAAGATGTCAGTTTACTTGTCTTCCATCAAGACCATTTATACACAATTTCTAACATATAAATCTTTACCGATGGTGAACAAAAAACCAAATGAACATCTAGCACTAAAAACTATGAGTAATATGCAACTACCTGAGCCTAAAGAAATCACAGATTATATGTAACCGTTCCTCTTAGCTATACATTGAATTTCACCTTTGTACTTTATGCAACTGAGCCTTTATATTTCATCTCATTTTTACAAAGCAGGCCTAGTGAAATAACTTACTTTGCAGAATAACTAGAGAAAGTCGGCTGGCTCTGAGCCGGGCCAGGCTTGGCGGGCTCTGACAGATGGCCAGCGGGAGTGTGTGTGGCGGGTTTGCTCTCAAAGCTTCTTCGGTCGAAGTACGAGAGCTGTTTGCGGTAGTATTCTTCATCTTCCTCCGGGTCATAATGATTTGAACGAACGATATCTTCAGGTGGCTTTGGCTGAGGTTTTTGAGGCTCAGGGATCCTGACAATGAATGACAAAATAATTTACACATTAGTTTTACAAAGAAAGCAGAATATGCAAATCTTTTTTTTTGAGACAGGGTCTCGCTTTGTAGTTCAGGCTGGCCCTGAGCTCAGCCTCAAACTCACATCATAGCAATCGTCCTGCCTCTGCCTCCTGAGTGCTGGGATTACAGGCGTGAGCCATCATGCCCAGCACTACGGTATGTGGTACTGGTTGCTGTTGGGCGTGAATCTCCACGCCCAGTATTGTATGTGGTTAACCGAGGATCGAACCCGGGGTCCTTGCGCTTGCAAGACAGGCACCGGAACCACTGAGCTAACTCCCAGGCCCCAGAATATGCAGATCTTATCTTGACCTTCTCACTGACGCTGTGATCAGGATTTAAGCAGGCAAATATCCAAGTGGAGATTCCAAACCACACGTGCCCACGATGTGTATTCAATGGTAGCCTCCTGTGGCTCATGAGTCCTTCATGACAATTCAGTAGATCCAGTGAACTGTTTAAGGGCACTCAGAGAAGGTTGGAAGCATTTCACCAGGGAAAAAGAGGGCAGTGTAACCAAGACTGCTCAAACTATACGTATCAGTGTCAGCAACAATAAGTGACCAACTTTAAATAAGAATATTTAAAAGAACTTTAGGGTCGGGGATTTAGCTCAGTGGTTCTAGCATCTGTCTTGCAAGAGCAAGACAGCAGCAACCAGTACCACATACCACAGTGCCGGGCATGGTAGCTCACACCTGTAATCCCAGCACTCGGGAGGCAGAGGCAGGAGGATTGCTGTGATGTGAGTTGGAGGCTGAGCTCAAGGCCAGCCTGAACTACAAAGTGAGACCCAGATTAAAAAAAAAAAAAAAAACCACTTTAATCCAGTCTCATATGAACAAACAGCTCTATTTGTTCAAATTTTCAGGAAGGCACAGAAAGCACATAGGGAAAAAAGTCATTAAACAAATTCATATGCTGGATAGCAGTGCCCTCCTATTACAAGTGCAAATGTACATTCAATAAATAAAGCATGTCAGATACACGAGCTGTATTCAAACAGTCTCATCATTTAGCAGGATGCAACTATGGTTGAGAGCACAGAGCAAGTTTCACTCCACTTCCAACACCTCCTCTGTGCTATTTAGGTCCTTTCAGCCTTGGCAGCTCTCTTTGAAACATACCACGTTGATCTGGTTATAAGCACAATGACAAGAACAACATGCGTGTTCACTAAATGGTTAATTTTAATGATTCAAATCAATGCTTTTTCACCCTGAAGAACTGAGTCTACATATCTGCAAGCACTTTTAAAATAGAAAAGCATAATGTAATATGTAATAAGGCTTCAAACTGTTTTAATCATCTGTCAGGAATCTCTTCTCAAAAGATATTTGTTTACTATAGATATGATAATTATTTGCTATAAAAACTCTACTAAACCTCTTCCTTTTTTCCTGGACTGGTGTCTTAATTAGGAAAGCTGGTGGTTTCCATTTGAAGAATAAGATCCCTTCCTCCTTTGCACTCTCCTCTACTCACACAGTAAAAGGTCTTCTCGGGCCGGGGAGTTAGCTCAGTGGTTCCGGCGCCTGTCTCGCAAGAGCAAGGACCCGGGTTCGATTCCCCGGTAACCACATAACAATACTGGGTGTGGAGACCCACACCCAGCAGCAACCAGTACCACATACCACAGTGCCGGGCGTGGTGGCTCACGCCTGTAATCCCAGCACTCGGGAGGCAGAGGCAGGAGGATTGT
>PVIR01020019.1:7707-31242 GCA_004026965.1 Petromus typicus
TGCATGCATGGATGTATGTGTATATGTATGTATGTATTTTGGTATTTAGGATCGAGCTCAGGACCTTGCACTTGCCAGGCAGGCTTGGTGCCACCAAGCCACATCCACAGCCCTCTCCTTTGTATTTCTTATGTGAGCAGCCTGTGGAAATTGTTTAACCATTTTTCTACTAGATTATTATCTTCTTTCTTACCAATTTCTATGAATTTTATATGTACATTAAAAATATATTTTATGATACTAGCTAACTGATTTTATCTTTCACATGAAATTCATGTATTTGTTCAAATTTCAGAAGTCCGTATCCTTTCCCACTTCCTTCTCCTGCCAGCTGTCTGGCCTAGCGGTGGCCAGCGTTGCTGACGTCTTATGTGCTCATCCAGGCATAGTTCAGCTTATAGGAACAGATGCGAGGAAGTCACCGAATACAGTCCAGAAGGTCGTGCTGTTCTCCCTGTTCATGTCTCTTGTCGCCCATGTTCCCTTTTGGTCCTAGCTGCGATATTATGACTCGGGTGAAGACACGAGCTGCAAAGGCCACATTGACCTGGCTGAGGTAGAAATGGTCATCCCTGCCGGCCCCAGCCTGGGTGCTCCAAAGCACACGAATGACAAGGCGTTCTTCGACGTAAGTTTATGTCCTCCAGCTCCATCGATCCTGGGGCCCTTCCTCTGAGCAGTGTGTTGGGATTGCAGAGGGGTGGGCAGCCCCTGGCTGTGGCAGATGCTCCAGAACAGGTCCCCAAGGTGGACCATGCCCAGCGGTGCATGCCTCCTAAAACACACGTAGAAGCAGCTGAACTCCCGGTCAGTGGTATTGGCCACCTCAGTCACCAGCCTTCAGAATAGTGCTGCCTCCTTCGTGTCCAGTGATCTTCCTGCCTGACCCCCTACAAATCAAACCACCCTCAGTCACACCTGTCACAGATCTGTCTGCCCTAACATCTTCAGCTGCCCCACAGTGGACCTCAGTTCACACACTAGAAGGGACGCTCCTAGTTCCCAGAGTCAAGCAGGACTTAATAAAGAGCAGAGGTCATGTCCCATGGCCCTGGCCTTCCATTATGTCCCACCTGAAGAAGGGGACACAGAGGTCAAGGACGTGAAGGTTGAATCTCAGGGTTCTCACCAGCACTGCATTGGTGTAACGCAGGAGAGGCCGAGGCTCTGGCCGTGGAAGATGCACGGCTTTCCTCATGTACCCCTTTCTCTGCAGCTCCCTCCTGCTCACACCCTCTGTGGCTTCGGAAACCAGAAAAGTCGAATGGTTCTAAAGGCCGTGACAGTGTGGTCACAGAGGGAAAAAACTAGGGGTTCTGGGGTAACATGGAAAGAAAGGTCACAGGTCCGTGTGCCACTTGCTCAATGCCATCAAGCAGCGTGGCCCTTCATCTCTGGTTCTCTGTCATTTGGTTTTGTAGCTCAAGACCAGCAAACGTGTCTATAACTTCTGTGCCCAAGATGGGCAGAGTGCCCAGCAGTGGATGGACAGGATCCAGAGCTGCATCTCTGATGCCTGACACCGCGGACAGTCTGCGCAGAAGAGGCAGAGGAGCTCATGCTAGACAAGGAGCGTGGACCCTCTCGGGAGGACAACTCATCTCGAGGCCCGAGGCCCTTTTGCTCATCTTACCCAGCACCCCTTGCAGCAATTGCTACGGCTCCTTAAGGGAGGGGCTGGTTAGAGCCCAGGCCCCTCCTGTGTCTTGCACTGAATTATTCTAACAGGGTCTTAGGTTAGGAATCCAATAAGAGCTCCTGAACCTGCCACATTCCCCTAGCCAAAATGGCCCCCAGCTACTTGAGTGCTTCTACATGAAGGTCCTGTTTGTTCTCCAAGGTCATAACTTCCTTGGAGAGCTGTTAAAGAAGAAAGATATCAGAAGCCTCCAAAGATCATCTTCCTCATAACACAGACTGGGTTTCCCATCAGGAACCTGCTCTGACCTAGAGCTGCTCAGTTCTCTGGTGCTGCCGAAAGGTGCTTCCTTACTCCCTACTCTGCCGTTGAGGTTCACAAGAAACACCACTGCTGGGTAGCAGGCCAAGAGGGAATGCACAGGATTCCCCTGGCGGGAAAAGCTGGCCCAGGACATGGCGACAAGGAGCAGGCCAATGCAGGACACTGTGCTGGACGAGGGGTGTTCGGGGACACGGGGCCTTCTGTCTGTGTGCGCTTCTGCTCCCTGACAGCTTGATACACTAAATAACTGGCAGAAAGCTGAATGCACTAACCCACGAAACACTCGCACTGAATTCCTAACCAAGTGAAGATGTTAGACAGACCGAAGCCAGCTTCTTACACCCACACACCTTTGACTAGGTCTTGAGGAGGCCTGGCCAGATACCCGCACACTTCTACGTGTGAAAAGTGAGAGCTGCGCTTAGATTCTCCTTACCTCTGACAACCTGCATCTGCTCACCCACAATGCACAGGGGCGACCTCTCCCACAGCTGCCGGTGACAAAACCGGGCCTAGCTGGCTGCTTCGTGTTCATTCTGAAATGTTAATATGTCAAATACCAAACTAATATTTCAAAAATATGTATATATGATTTCTATATCCTTGTTTTTCAGGTAACCTACTTATAATTTAATATAAAATTAAGCTTATCCAGTCATATGATTTCAGTAATACAAGTTCCCTTTTTAAAAAATATAAACCACTTTGTAGATTAAAAATAAATCAGATTTTTCAAAATTTAAAATTAAATACACAAGGGAATAGAACTGTGTTAATATATAAGAAATCGGAGAATAATAAGAATGAAGGGCTTTTCTATCATATCCATTTTATAAATTTGCCACCTGTGAAAATGGTTTTTGCACACTATTTGTATTTTTCTTTGTATATGAAATAATTTTTTGTACTTTGTAAAATACGGAGCCCGTTATACTTCCGGCTGTTTGAGACTGTACACATGCTTCTTTTGTAACTGGATTCTTTGACTCTCACGAAGGCATACTTGCCTTACATTCACTAACCACCTTGAATTAAATTTATTTCTTAAGAAAACTCATCCATCATGTCTGTGACATGAAGGTCATTCTACAGCATGCAGCCCTCAGGAGGGTCACGTCCAGGAATCACTCAGGATGTGAGGTCCAAGCTCAAGAATAAGGCAAATTGGGCAGAGATTTTGTCCAGTGGTTCCAGTCCTGCCTTGCAACTGCAAAGTCCCGAGTTCAATCCCTGGTAAACACACACCACAGTGCTGGGCATCGTGGCTCACCTATAATCCCAGCACTCGGGAGGCAGAGGCAGGAGGATTGCTGTGAATTTGAGGCTCACCTGGGCTACATAGTGAACTCAGGGCCAGCCTGAACTACAAAGCAAGACCCTGTCTCAAAAAAAAAGAATAAAGCAACCCATGACCCACTCGTCCTGCTGATGTCAGTGGTGCCTTTGCTGAGGAAGGACCAGGGTTCTGGGTGATGGCACGATCTCCTAGGTCTGGACACACTTCTGTAGAGTTCAGGGGGATCTCAGATGGGGGTTCCCTTACTGCTGCCTTCAGTAAGCTTATGCAGAAGGTTAAGCTCCTCCCCTCTCTGGGTCACCGCTTCCATACACCTATGGCCTGTAGTGATTTGTGGACATTTCAGGCATGAGACACTGACGTCTTCCTGCCTCAAGGACTCGTCAAGCAGCACCGAGGTGTGGTCAGTGATTTCCATCCTATACCCCACTTCCTGGATTCAGACTCGGAGCTGACCCTCTGTCCCCAGCAGTGATACCGGTTCTCCGGTTCTCATCTCAGGCCTGGGCCTCGAAGGAGCTGTCCCTGAGCCGGGCACTGACATCTTCCTCGAGCGTCTGAGGGCACCTGCGATCAGGGGCGCCATGTGTCCTCCCATTAGGCCTTGCGGTGACCCAGAGACTCACTCAGGAGAGAACGGCAGGCTCGAGGGCTGACCAGGAGCTGGGTTTCCAATGTCGGTGGAGGGTCCGAGGGAGACCACCAGGCTGGCCTCCAGCAAGCGCTTAGCAGCCCCTCCCCCTCCTCGGCTCCTGCTCCCTTTCTGCCTCTGCACTGTGCACAGTGCAGACCTAAGGGGACGCACTAGCGAGGTCACCCCGTGGCCCCAGGCTTCCATCCCTCCTCCCAAACCTTGGACGCTTCAGCCTCCGCGCTGAGCTGGAGTTTGAACTGCGAGTGACATGGCAGGCTGGCTTCTCAGTGGAAACTGACATGTTTATATACTTCATCATGATTTATTTTAAGAGTTATTGAGAAACTCCATCATCCCATAAAGAATGTCTGAAAGATCCCAAGCTGATAGCCTGGAAATGCCCTCAGCAGTGGCCAGCAAGGATATTAATAAGTAATGAGTAGAGTATTGATGAAGAGATAGCATCAGAGCACTGCAAGCTACATTAGTATCTTCTTTAAATAAAAAGAAATACATAAAATGAAATTTGTTTTTAATGAAATACATTATTTAACTGAATATATACATAATATCATTTGTATAAGTTATCAGTACAAATATATTAGAGAAATATTTCATATTCTTTTTTCATACTAAGCCCTAAAAATCCAATGTGTATTTCACACACACGGAATGTGAGTTTGGACTCACAATATGTTGGCTTTTCCTCAGATATACTTCTGTTATTGCCATATGCGGGTGGTTTCTCCATCCAGTTCTCCCAGAACCAGACAGACATCTGACAGTGCCGATCACTTCTGACACTAACTCCGGGGAGGCGCACACACCCAGCAAACAGGCTTATTGCACAAGGCCACCTCTCATCAGATAGCGGTTACCAGGCTCCCAGTGTTCCCTGTCCAGCGGCTGTAAACTTGGAGATTCCTTGCTACCTTCCTTGGGTTCTGTAATTTGCTAGAGCAAGTCCTCGAACTCAGAAAAACAGTTCCAGCTTGCCGGTTTGGTAGGCTGTCACTGAGGAGTGGGCAGATGAGATAGAGGCATAATGCAAGACACGGGGCCTGGGGCTGTCCACTTTCCCAGTACCGTGGACCCAACAGCTCTCCAAATCTCACTGTTCAAGAGCTTTTGTAACCTAGTCTCCATGAGCCTCTGAGGACCGAGGAGGATCTGGAAGTTTGCACCCTGGATTCCTAGTTTGGTCTTTGGTGACCACCTCCTGGAGCTGAAACCTTCCGTGAATCACCACTTAGCATGGACTCTGTGGCTGAAACATAAATAACTAGATGCACCTGTCATTTGGGAAATTCCAAGAGTTTTGGCAACTGTGTGCCAAGAACTCAAACCAAATAAATATATTTTTTCTTGAGCCACATACTTCCATAGCCATATAAACTGTACCACATATTTCCACGTCATAGTTCCACGGCTAACTTAGAAGACAGTGCAGACTGCTCACAGCACACCCTGCAGAGGGAAGAGCCAGGAAAGACACCCGGGTTCCCCTGCTGACATCCTTCCAGTTCACCACATGACCATCAGCTCCTAACTCTCACAGGCTTCCACTTACAAAATGAAGGCCCAGGAACTAGAGATGTAGCTCAGTGGTAGAGCATGGAGGATTTACTTTCATTACGCAGCACCAAAAATATAAATTTAACTGAGATTTGAAGGATTTTCTGAAGGAAAAACAGATCCTCCTGATCAGTACCTCTCAGTGGTAATGCACACATGAATCGTTTGTAAAATGGTTCCAGGAGCTGGGACCCAGCTCAGCAGCAGAGACGTGCTTAGCACATACAAGGCCCTGTGTCCCATCCATGGCATGGAAATACAAGGATGAGGACCCTCGATTGAGGCTGGCATGGGGCTTGACCTTCTGTATTTCTAACAAGGCAGTTGGCTCTTGCTGCCACTGGTAGTAAGAGATATATTAGTCTCCATCAAGAGAAGAAATGGGAGGATGGAAGAGCCAAGAGATGATGACGCAGATGTAACATATTCTGGGTGTGGGCTGCCTTTTCCCAAGCACAGGGCCTCTGTCTGCACACCACACCCCTAAGTCTACTGGAAAGAGAACAGGTAGAACTCTTGAAGACATACGTGCTGGCAAAGATTTCATGAACAAAGCCCCAATCATATGGGAAATAGTACAAACAATCAACAATTGGGATCTCATTAAAAAGCTTTTGGACAGTAAAAGAAATCATCAACAGAATGGAGAGATAACCCACAAAGTGGGAAACATTTTTTGTCAACTATTCCTCAAAGGACTAGTATCCAGTATATATAAAGAACTTTAAAAAAAAATCAGAGCCTTCCAATTTAAAGACCTAATTTTAAAAATGGACATCAAAAATGAGTAGATATGTCTCAGATGGAGAAGTAGAAACAGCAAGTGAATACATGAAAACATGATCAACATCACTGGTCTTATGAGATGCAAATGAAAGCACTAAGATTCCATCTTACCCCAGAAAGAATAGCTATTATCAACCAAAAACAAATACTGGCATGCTGTTATGGAAAAAGAACGTTTATCCACTATTGGTGGGAATATAGACTGTGGAATATAGAATATGGAATATAGACTGTGGAAACCAGTGTGAAAATTCCTGAAAAAAACCCTAAAATTAGAGGTTGCATTTGACCCAGGTATTTCCCTTCTTGGTATCTTTGCAAAAGAATTAAAAGCATCATACCATAGTAATATAAGCACTCCCACATTCATAGAAACAGTTTGCAAAAGCTGTATCTTGGAAATAGCCTAAGTACCCATCAATCGAATGAGTAAAGATGTGGGGTTTTTTTTAATACAATGGAGTACAACTCAGCCATAAAAAAGGTTAAACTTGAGGCATCTCTAGGTAAATGGACATACCTTGAGAACCTACTTTATTTTTTACTATTTAGATCTTTGATCCATTTGGGTTTTAGTTTAGTGCATGGTGAAAGATATGGGTCTCGTTTCTCTGTCATGCAGAAAGCCAGTTTTTCAGCACCATTTAACACATTACGAGTCACTAAGGGCTGAAGCATAGCAGCTTCTCTCTGATAGATGGATTGTGATTGTGCTCGGAACGCCAGGTGTTGAGACTCATGTCAGTCAAACTCTGTCTGCTAGTTCTTGGCATGTCATGGTCTCCGTTTCTCAAGAGAACAGTCGCGCAAAGAAATGGCCACAGGTTCCTTTGGGAAGAAGTGCAAGCATGGAAGAGTCGTCCTGACCAATACAGGGTCCTGTCTCCTCGAGGCTGGGCTACCTCTTCCTTGAGTGGTTCCATGCAGGAAAACGAGCTCGGGTCTGGGACGGAGCGACGGACGGTGACTTTCCCCTGCTGAATCTGCTTCCTGCCCCTCCATCCCTGCCTTGGGTTTGGTAGAAAATATTAGAGCTTTAGTGGCGGTCCCTCCAGCTTGCCCCAGGGACACGGTGAGCTCACAGCGCCTGGCAGGCCTTGAGTAACCACCTCCAGCAGGACCCCTTTCCATGGCTCTTCTTTCCCTCTTTCTTGCTTTTTTGTCTTTTTCCCTTCAACTCTGTCTCTTTTTTTTTTTTTTTTTTTTCAGTGCTGGGGAGCTCAGCTAAGCAGACAAGGCTTTCTCACCTGGTTACGGGCTGAATCTTGTCCCCAGAAAGTGCCCTGATGTGCATGGCTGTTGCTCCTTGGGCCCCAGCCGCGCTGTCCCAGAGCCCAGGACTCACGCCCTGACTCCAGCCAGTGCGTGGCTGTCGTGCGTGGCTGCCATGCGTGGCTGCTGTGCGTGGCTGCCGGGCATGGCTGGCTCTTTGGTGGTATCATCTTTCCTCCATGTGGCACACCCCCGCACTGATCTGGCTTCACAGAAGAGGAAGCTGGGCCAGCAGAGGGCAGAGCACCCGGGGCCTACAGAGCTCTGCACGGCACAGGGGTGAGTGTCACTAGGGAGGGAGCTGCCCCTGCAGCTCCCAGGGTAAGGGAAGCTGTAGTGACAGTATCCTCAGGGCCGTCCACCCAACATCTTCACCCCATTTCTGAGTTCTAGCTCCTCCTCCCCACCAAAGGCCAGCACGCTGAGCTGTGGCCTCAGCCTTGTTTTTTTTTTTTAATTTTGAAATAGGCTATCACTATGTCACTAGCTTGTCCAGGCTGTGTTCCATCCTCCTGCCTCAGCCTCCCAGAGCATTGGTTTGCAGAGAGGCCATTTGAAGAGTGGCCGTGCCTTAGCCACTGGCTGAGAGCAGCCCGCAGCCACGGTGTGGGCAGGGTGGGCAGAGCCGCTGGGCCGCTGGGCCGCTGGACCGCTGGGCAGGAGTGAGCCCCAGCTTGGCCTCAGAGTGACTTCTGCCGCTCCTGCCAGGCCTCCTGGAGCTGCAGACCAGAAGGAGCAGGAGCAGGGCGTCCTCCCTGAGGTCAGTGTGCGGTGGAACTTCCAGCTCCATCTCGAGGCTTCTGGCCTTGAGCAGTTATTTCTTCCTCTCTGAGCTTCACATTCTTCACCTGTAAATAAAGATGAAACCGAAATGACCCCGACTGGACAGCGGTTCGAGGGAGCGATTGCTTTTTGAAGCTGTGAAATGACTCAAACTCCACAGAAACACACTCCAAATTCTGAACCGCGACCTCCCCAGGCGTGGGTGTGAGTGTTTCCACACTGCCCCAGGAGCTCAGCCTGGTGGACCTGCTGTGCACAAGCTGGTCCCCAAAACCGCGTGTGTCCCCCGCCCACCACCACTCACCCACACTCTGCACTGATGCCGTCCTGGGCATGCTGGACCCCAAGAAAACGCAGCCACTGTCCTCCCTCGCACCCCTCCCACCTGATTGCCAGTGTAGACCACTGTGCCGGCCCGGGAGAGGCACTGAGCTCACTGCCTGCCCTGGAGTCAGAGAGTCCTGTCCTGAGGGGCATTTATGCCAAGGGCTACAGGACCAGGAGATGGCTAAGTGCCAGTGAAACGAGAGCAGAGAAAGTTGCTATGGTTACAAGGGGCATTTGAGAAAGTTCTGCCTGGTCAGGCATGCACCGGAAAGCCTGGGAGAGGGGTGCAGGCCAGCTGAGGGTTCTTCTGGCCGTCCTGACCTGAGAAGCAGTGAGTCTAAGCAGACACGGGAGCATCACTCATCTTAAACTCACGAGCAAGACTGGCTGGCGCACAGTGGAGGAGAAGGGGGCAGGGGCACCTGAGATGGCCCCAGCTTCAGACGGCCGGGCAGGGAGCCCGGGTTCTGGCCTTGTCTTCATGAGCAGCCACTTGGCTCTGGAGGTCAGGGGAGCTCATGGAGATTTTCCCAAAGATTAAAAGACCTTGCCCAGGGAACTAGGACTTGAACTCAGGTCCATCTGACTGCATCTTGTGCTCTCCTCGCCCCCAGCAAGCCAGTCTTCATGTGGAGACAGGGTTCAGGGGATCTGTGACCCTGTCTCACACCCAGCCTGACCAAGCCACTTGGGAGGTTATTCGAGGCCAGGACAGCTCCACAGCCTCTTCGTGCTGGGGACTGGCCCAGGACACGGAGTTCCTCCTGGAGCGGAGGCAGCTCAGGCCCCCAAGCAGAGGACAGGCCCAGAACCCAGCTGGCCGGGCCCTGTGCACCCTCTGAGCCCTGTGTCTGCCACCCACAGCCAAGGTCCTGAGAGCGGGTGCCCCTGTGCAGCCTCGGGAGGAGCCTGTCCTCCACTGTACCTCAGCTCGGCTGTGCTGGGCCCTCCAGAAAACTCAGGCTTGGGGAAGAAGAAGCAAACTCTGACGGCTCAAGGCCTAGCACAGGTGTGGCATGACCCTGGTGAGGCCTGGCTGGCTGGGCCTCCCCTGTCAAACGAGGAGCTGGCCTTGTTCTCCACCACGGCTGCATCCGCTCTGCAGTCCTTGGCCGCCGCCACGCCCAAGCATGGAACAACAGATGCGTCGTCCCTGCGGACAGCCCCTCCACAGCCGCAGCCCCACCTCCTCATTCCCCACAGTCCCCCGAGGTTCGGGGTTCAGTGGAGCCCCAGCCAGAGGAATGTGAGCCATTCCCGGCATCTCCTCCCCTGTGGCCAGCGCAGGGCTGGGGCCTCCGGGCCCTTCTGACAGGAAATTAGCCGGCCTGGCCTTCCCCACTACCAGCTGCTCTGCTGACCCTGACCCTGTGTTTTCGAAACTTGATACCGCACATTTCGGAGCCTCTTCCTCACACCAGGAGGCCTGGCTGAGCTGCTCCACAGGCCTCCAGCCCAAGCAGGTCCCTTTCCTGAGTCTGGAGTCTGGAGCCCGAGCCTGAGGCCTTCCCCTCCACACTCTCCGAGCTGAGCAGGGAGGCCGGGCCACAGTCCGGCTGCAGCTCCCCTGGTTAGAGGAGCCCTCAAGGGGCAATGCCACAGCCCAAGAGGAGGCAAGACCGCAAGGCTGTGAGAACCAGAGGCAGAGACGTGCAGGGCTTCAGGTGGACAGACCCTGGCAAGGGCCTGGCCGAGGGACAGAGGTGTCAAAGGGTCGCCCAGGTGTCTGAGCCACAGGGATGGGTGGTGGCAGGGCCCACACAGAACTGGCTCACACCACGCTTACCCAGGTCCGAGACAGCGCGCAGAAGCCGTAAGTGTGCAGAGGACACAGAGTCTGGCTGCAGGGGCCAGACTGGCGGGCCAGAGAGGGAGGGGCCAGAGGTCACCGTGAGCAGGACAGCAGAGATGTCGTTAACACTGGGGGCAGGGACAGATGGGCCTCGGGAGTATGCAGCGAGGGGGCAGGAGGAGTGTGTCTGGTGGCCACGTAATGCAGGATGACCTGGCACGGAGAGGACAGAAGGACAGAGGGCACGCGGGGAGTGGAGACGAATGTTTACAGAGGGAAACTCCAAGAGTGCCGGGAGCTGCAGAAACCGGAAGGAGAAGAGCTGGCCGTGTACTGTGGGGTCGGGGTCCTGTGAGTCACCCTGGTGACCTGGGGTGCTGGCTGAGCAGAGGGGGGGACGCAGCTGGGAGGTGAGAGGGGGAAGCAAGACCACTGTGCCCAGAGGGAAGAATTTCAATGCCAGCGCAGCAGGACGACTGGGCAGCTGCTGGGAGATGTGTTCCAGTGTCAAACAAGACCCCACCAAGACGAGAAGTTTGCAACACCTGAGACAAGGACAGCGACAGGAAGACATTTCTGAGAAAGCAGAAGAGCCCACTCAGGCCTCTTGGCAGCAGCAGCTGAGCTGGGGGACACACAACCCACTGGCACCAGAGAAACCTCAGAGGCCTGTGACACTCGGTCCCTCAGCCCCGTGGCCAAACCCTCACCAGTTTCTCTCCTTAAGAGTCTCTCAGCATTAACCTAAAGCTCACGCGTCCATTCATCTCCCAGCCGTCAGCTGACCACGCGCTTCTCGGGCCACCTCGGCCCCAGCTGAGTCACCTCAGGCTCCGTGACAGAGGACCGCAGATCCCGAGGGTTCCGAACAACACAGCCCGGTTCCTCACAACTCTCGGGAGGCTGCAAGGCTAAGGTCAAGACACCAGCAGACTGGGTGCCGGGGAGCCGCTCCCTGGTCTGCTGGTGGCTGGCTGCCAACCGGCCACGTCCACGTTGGTCCAGCCACCCGTCCACCCTGGCACTCGGCCTCCTGCACTCAGGTCGCCCGCATGTCGTCACCTGCGTGCTGTTCTCAAGCCCACTCACTCTGGGAAAGAGTGCGAGGTGAAAATCCCCCACCCAGAGTGCTCAGGAACAAAAAATATTTCAAATTCCAGATTTTTTCAGATTTTGGAATATGTGAATATATCTAATGATATATCCTCAGGCAGGACTCATGTCAAAAATTCTTTTGTTTCCTACACAACTTATACACATACCCCAATGGTAATTTTAAATAATGTTTTACCATGCCTGTGTTTTGACTGCAATTGATCCTAACATGAGATACGGCATTTTCCTAGAGTGGTACTATGTTAGTGCTCACAGATTTGGATTTTGGCGCACTCGGCTTCCTGACTGTCAGGTCAGAGATGTTTAACCTGTGTTGAGCTCTAGTGCTCCCCACACCTTCCCTCTGCAGCGCCGCTTGTTCGGGCCCCAGGGCCTCCCTTACCAATGACCAAACAGAAGTCTGACCCTGCATGTGCTTAAGCTGACATTGTTTCTTTGGAAGCAACATCTCTGTACCCTTAGCAGGGTCAGCCTGTGCGCTGCTCCCTGAGGCTGCAGCGTGAGTCATGATAAGGCCTCTCCTGATTGGCACGTTTCTGCCACTCACGGTTTTTCTCTTGAGCAGAGCTGGTTCACTCGGGGCACATCACAGCAGAGGCTCTGGTGCCAGAGGTGGCCGCAGGCAGGCTGGTAATGCTGAAGGTGCTTGTGCACAGAACAGTGCAGAGTCATCTGCCCTCTGTGGTGGCCTGAAGGGTTCTGACACCTGCCGGTGGCGTCTGTCTCCAAGCCTCGAGGAGAAGGCCGAACACTGGCCTTCGGAGCCCAGGGCTGTTGGCACTTTGCCGAGTGGTGATGTGAGTCAGAGCAGAGCAAGGGCCCCAGCTGACAGTAACACTTGGACGAGCATACGGGGCCTCCCTCGCAGAGACTCGAAGGGCTGGACAGCGGGGACCGCAGTTGGAGAACCAGCCGATGTCTGACTTCCGTTTACCCCTAGCTGAGAACCCAGGTGAGCTGGGGACAGTGGAGGGATGAACGTCAGGTGCTGGGAAGTGGCCGAGGCGCTCAGGGGCCTCAAGCACAGGCCGTCCCTGCTGGAGCCTCGTTGTCCAGAGGAGGCAGAGCCGCTGCGATGCAGGTCTGGGTGGCCGAGCAGCGCCACAGCTCGTCAGGCCAGGCTGCCTCACCTGAGGGACAGCCAGGCGGAGGCCACGGTGACTGTGACAAGCCACCCCCGCCTCACTGATGTTCTTCAGACCTCCCGAGGGAGGTGGTTGTTAGTGCAGCCTGCAATCCCAGCACTCTTCGAGGTTGAGGCAAGAGGCAAATTCGAGCTCAGCCTGGGAAGTCAGAGACTGAGGGAGACCTGGCCTTGAAATTGTCTTGAGGCTGTAGCTCAGTGAAAAAGCTTCGTGTTCAATCCCCAATATTCCAAAACCAACAACAAACAAAAACACTGCAGGAAAGTTCCCGCCCTGAGCTCACTGCAGTTGCCATTTCCCTTCTAGAACATTCTTCTGCCAGAGGTCTCCATGTCAGCCTCATTTTCTTCAGCTCTCTGCCCAAGAGCTTATGGCAGTGCAAACAGGCCTGTCAGCCTGGGGCCCACCTGTCACCTGTGGGTCCACACAGCCACCTGTCTGTCCATGAGTCCATCTCGGGACACGCATGGAACACAGCCAGGTCAGGACAGTCTTGAGGGCCAGGCTAAGGTGAGAGGCCTCCTATTAACGAGTGTGGACTTCTGAGACAAACTGTAGTCAGATCTGTGTGAGAGGTAACCCTGGCCCCTCCGGACAGGATGGGTGGCAGCTGCAGGAGACCGAAGCAGTCAGGATGAACTGGGGCAGAGCTGTGGGACTTAGAAAAGGTGGAGGAGCCGCCAGGGTACAACCTCGGCCAGCGGGGGACAGTCTAAGGGCTTCGCGTTGCCACCCAGTGAGCTCAGGTGATACCAGCTGCAGTCTCACGTGACTGTGCCCCCCTGACCAGGGCAGGGGTCCCGGGAGACCCAGCCAGGGAACAGTCTTTACCCTGTGGTCGCAGCTCAAGCCTCTAAGCATGTGTTTTCAGGGCACAGTCCACTCCATCCCCGAGCCCAGCACCGTCTGCAGCCGCCCTGGCTGCCCGGTGGCCCACAGGGGCTGTAGGTTGAGCAGGACAGCGCCCACCAAGCCCGGCGGAGCCCGCGGTGTGGAGCTGCCCTGGACCCGATCTCGTGTGTCCAGCGTGTGCTCGCCCCGTGCATTTATTCATCCCAGGAGCATCCATGACCCCTCCGGTGACGACCACGAGGGTGGACGGAGTCCTCGTGGTCACCGGGGATAGCAGAGCTCGCCCTGGCTGCCTCTCTCAGACGGTAGGTGACTCGGGCCAGGCACCCAGGCGCCATGTGGAGGGCGGGCTCTCCTCTCCGGGTCGCGGGCACTACTCTAGGGGCACCTCGGGGCCGCGTCTGCACGCGGGACACCGGCCTGGCGCTGCAGGGGTGGGGAAGGGCTGTGGCTCAGCCGTGCGGGGACCGGCTCGCTGCCTTGCCCAGCTCGGAGCGCGGAGTCTGCCCCACGCCCCTCGGATGGGGTCCGGCCCGGGCGTTCGCCGTCCCGTCTCCGGTCAGGCCAGCTGGAGGCCAGAGGCCGAGCCCAGGCCCAGGCAGAGCGCCGGCCCGCTCCCGCGCAGCCCTCCCGCCGCCGCCCCCGCGTCCTGCACCCGCTGTCTCGTCCTTATCTGTCCCCGTCTATCTTTGTCTCCTCTCCCCGGCAGCCTGTCTGCCGCGAGGCTCGGCCAGCGCCGAGGTGCTGACAGAGGGGTTGTGGGGAGGACACTCCGCGTCCCTTCTGCAGCCTTATCGAGGAAGCTGAAGTCCCCGAGGCTGGAATTTCGCCCTGGACGACCTTGCCGCTCCGCTGGGGCCTCCGCGGGGACAGCCAGGGTCAGAGGTGCCAGGAAACAGCCGCAGCCGCAGGCGGTTCTCCTGCCGGCCGCGCCCGCTCCTCCGCCGAGAAGACCCGGCGGGCGGCCCTGTGCTCAGCCACCCAGCGGGGCCCTCGGCCCCCGAGGGTCGCGGCTGCCGCGGAGCCGGACCGCCCAACGACCCCAGGCCCGCGCCTTGGGCTCCGTCCCAGGGCACTGCCGGCGTCCGCCCGGGCAGCGGCCTGGCTCCGATCGCGCCAGCTCTCGGCTGCCAGGAGTAAAGGGCGTCACGTCAGGGCTGCTCCCAGCAGGCTGCCGCCCAGCGCGCGTGGCTCTCCCCGCGGCGAGGGGGACTGTCGCCGCTCACCTGGCCGCGACCGCCCGCGGCGCCCTGGGGCTACGAGGGCCGCGCACGGCGCACGCCTGCCCCCTGGCGGCCACCCGCGGTCGCGCGTCCCCGTCCACCGCACTGGGCCGAGGCCGCGCAGAGGCTGGGCAGGGTCCCGGGCCTGGGGTGTGCAGAGGGCTGGGCCGGGTGAGACTATGTGCTTTTTACACATTTGCTTTTTGTCAGCCCTGGGGCCGCAGGGATAGTTCTGGACAGACGAGAAAGCTTCTCTTTCAGAAAAAGGTCGTTCAAAGGCAGCATTTACTTTAGGCCCACTTGGTGTTGTGCGCGCTTGAAAGACAGAGACAAGGAGGCCTCTACTGCCTCGGAGCCCACGGTTTGCCCTGTGAAGGCATCTCGGCCTCAGTGCTGGGGCAGTGTCCCTGAGGCCGCGGCCCCAGAAGCCTGGCTGTTGCCTGCGTCTGGGGAAGCAAAGTAAGAACCGCTCTGGCTGCCAAGGACACCAAGGATCCAGGCAAGGAGCAAGGCCTGGCCTCCAGGTCTCCTTGAGCCTGGGAGAGCCACTCCCAGGCACCTTCCACAAGGTGCGTGTGACTGGGGAGATGAGGTGCACTGGGCCCCCAGCCTCGCCCTGGAACCTCATTGTCCCCTCCATCATTCGGGCACCTGCCCCAGCACCTGGCTTCACAGGTCACCCCGGAACAGGCAGCGCCGCCAGCAAGCATGCGAGGAGCACCTCGTTATTTCCCTAACTCTCCAGTGGCCCTGCGTGACCAGCCACAGTCACCTGCCGGGTCTTCTCAGAACCCGCCCATCCACAGGCCAAAATCCCCGCTGCACGGCCTGCAGAGATGGAAAGCCCCTCTGCATGTTCTGGAGAAAATGACAAATCAGAGGGTGGGACGGGAGTGTCCTGAAGTGTGGAGAAACCTGAGCAGGCTGCACATCCCCACCCAGAGAGTGGCAGGTGGCCACTGTGCGACCTGCGTGGCCCCTCTGTGCATGTAGGACCTGAGTCCCCATGGCAAGGCACAGCTCTGACTAGGGCCAGGTCTGACGGCAGCTGGGATCCCTCCACTGTGGTGCTACAAAGGTGGAGAAGGCTTCTCTGGAGAGCCTGTCCTGTCCTGTGGTCACTTACTGCTATCCGCATGGGCTACAGGCCACAGGGCTCTGGGCCCTCACCAGGACACTCCTGGACAGCTGGGTACCCCTCATAAGCCAGGACTTCAGGCGGAGAGCCCTGCTGGGCAGCCGCGAGCGGTGACTGCTGCCCCAGTAGAGGACAAGGTGTCCTGGCACCTCAGATGTGGCCTGCCGTGAGCAGTGGTCCCAAGGAGGGTGGTCCAGGACACTCCTGCCCCAGAGCAAAGGGACAGACAGGAAATTGGGGAATGTGGTCCCCCCCACTGAATGGGGGTCAGGTGACCCCGCCACCACGCCTGTGGCATGCATTCCTGTGGATGCCCAGCCCTGAGGCCAACAGCTGCTTCTGTGTGGCTGAGACCAGAGGAGGAAGCAGAGTCAAGCCCAGGGCTGGAATTTCGTGTCCACCACAAAGGTAGCCACGACAGTAATCGCGGAAGGCCTGTGGGAGCGGCATGTGGATCTGGAGAGGGCAGGCCTCCCTCGTGTGCAGGTGACACGCACGGACAGGACACACTGGAGACTGCCGTGGAAGCACTGAGAAATGAGACGTCGGCCACCAAAGCAGAGACAGGGCAAAAGGAACAGCACCTAAAGGAAGGCCAAGAACTTGCATGAGTCCTCCACTCGGGGCCTCTCTGCCGAGTGACATCACAGCACCCACAACCGGGTCCCCAAAGTTCACTTGTGCCCTTTCCCAGCCACTCCCCCCCAAACCACCTTCTTACTCCTAAATCCGCCTGTCGGCATGAGTTCCGGAAGGTAACAAATGGAGCCGGGTCGGAGGTGCCCTTCTGTGTTCGGCCTCCCACCTGGGGAGGTTGGGGGGCCTTATCCCTGCCGGGCGCCTCTCCCAAGTATGTTCCTTTCATGTAGGCACCAGGGCTCCTAGCAGAATATAACGAAGTCCTGTCTCTGGTCCACTGATGAGATCTGGGCTCTTTCTCGTTAGGGCTCTTCTGAATGCAGCGGTGTAAACCCTCTCCATCGACCCTTGTGGACATTCGGGCCTCATTTCCCTTGGGTGGCACCGTTGGGGCATAGGGTAGGTGTTTGTCTTTACTATAGGACACTGCCGAATAGACTCAAGGTTGGGTCTATTCGATCCTGATCAAATTAAAATTTTAAAAACAGAGCAGGAGAAAACAATATACTCCTTAAACTATTCCCAAGACTGAAGCTTTCCATAAACCTGGGAACGCCGCTGCCGCCCAGCCCGCAGGCTTCACCCCTGACCCTTGCCCCACTTGGGCAGCTGTGCCACACCGGCTCCACCCTACAGGTCCCATCAGTGTTTTGCCAGTTGGAACAGGCGTGGTGCTCGAGGGCACAGCACCATCGGGGTGTGACCCACACGTTCCCTTCTGCTGGCGGCGGCAGGTGGCAAGGCCTGACCCACCCTGCGCTTTCCGCCACCGACAGTCGGCTCACAGAAAGGCGGGACATTTCCTAAGCAGATCGGTGTTGAAAAGGCACCACAGCCTTTCCACATGAGAGGAAGAACCTGGTACCCTTGCCCAGCACTGATGTGCCATGGGCTGTGCCCTGTGCTCTCTGCCAGCTGGTGCTACATTGGCTCCAGGCCAGCCACTCACCTCCATCACCTGTAACAGCACTGACTACTGGAGAGGCCAGGCTCGTGCGGTGGGAGCCCACAGCAAGGCGCTGAGTGCTGGCGAGGAGCTTCTGGCTGCCCCTCCCAGGGGCAGGGATGGCCAGAAGGGGAACAGGGCTCCGTCCCCTCCCAGCGCTCACACTGGGACAAGTTCCAGCACTCACCCCTGGGGCGGCCCTTTCAGACCCAAGGTGCCGGGGGCAGGCTCCGAGGCCCCCCGGGCCGCTCCGTGCCCCTCAGGGAAACTCCGATGCCACAGCCACTGGCTGCTGGGAACCGGCTGCCTCCGCAGAGCAGGTCTGCCTGACCTCTGTTGGGGCACAGGGAGGCAGATCGCTTTGCTCGGGGAGTCTGCCTGACCTCTGTTGGGGCACAGGGAGGCAGATCGCTTTGCTCTGGGTTCCCCGTGACAGCAGGACGCTCAGGATGGTCGCAACTTCCCGGCCCCACCCCAAGGATGCCACTCCTCCCAGATAGGAAAAAGATAACTAACTCTAGACACTGCCAGATGCTCCTGAATTTCTTCCATTAAAAGGTCACAAGTGTCTTTTCCTCCTTCCTACAAGGGACCGTGGCATCCCCTAGTGTAAGCAAAGCTGCCCCCAGCTGAGAACCAAAGCAGCATATGAAGAAGAGTTTTTGGAAACAGCCTCTCTCTGGACAGGAAACCTCAGCTTTGCAACACAGCCACTTCCGCCTGGACGGACCCTGCAATCCTGGTCACCACACAAACCAGAACAAGGGCCCACTGTCTACCCACTGGTGGAAGGAACACTGAAAGGAAAAGAGAGCTAAGAGGATGCGGAGGAGACCCAAGGAGGGTAAAGGGTCTCGGCGGGTTCCCGGCTGAGCCGACAGACGCAGCCGTGGTCTCCCCACAGGGTGACTCAGGCACCAAGCCTGCCAAGCCACCAGGGTCACTTCTCGGGGTCCTAACTTGGGCCTGGTGTCCCCAGGAGCCCGAGCCCACGTCCTGCCCACTGTGTGGAAGAGTGCATGAGCGCACGCACACACACACGCACACGCGCACACGCAGCTCCACCCCAGTTTTATGAAGCCAACAGTTCAGAGAGCATGATGTTCTGGCATTTTTAATTTTCTTACTGGGTCCAGTTTACTAAAAAAAAAAAATACAAAATATTTTATTGTATCTTAGAAAAATTAGCAAAACATTAAGAAAGTTGAGCACATTACATTATACAATGTTTAGGTAAGAATGTTTGAAAATTATAAATATTGTTCCTGCTCAATGTAGCAAATCACAAAAACATAGTTTCAAACTTCTTCGTGCACAATTCCTATCAATGATGTATCCTATCTTGATTTATTGAGGGAAAGGGCCTAATCATGCCTAACACCCAAACACCCCGCCATTTTCTGTACAGTAATTACAAATGTAACCAAGGGTCTGTACTCTGCCAGCCGAACCATTTTCAATGTTTTGAGGGATTCAACTAGTATCGAAATGTTACTCCCCCTCCGTTCAGTTCTATGCTGTCTTTTTTGTTATTTAAAAAGATTTCGGCCCTGGAGAGGGTGCCACAGAAGCCAGGCTATCGAGCTGGTCCCACCGACCATGAAAGACTCCTGTGAGAGCCACGGCCTGGGACAGCAGTGTCGCGAGGGCCCTGCAGAGGCGCATGGCCGTTTCACACCTGCCAAGCCACAAAGGGCTTTCTCCACACCCTCACCTTCATCCTCCCGCCGCACAGGGGCTATGGAACCCTGAATTTCTTCCATAATAGGTCACTGGCTTCTCTGTGTCTTTTCCTCCCTTCTATAAGGGACCATGGCGTCCCCGGCGATAAGCAAGCCACAGCAAGGTTCCATCTCAGTCGCCCTACAGTCGAGCTGCAGCCACTGGGTAAAATGATAATACTACTAAGTGGCTGGTCAGAAACCAACAGTCAAATAAAGCATGACAATTGGAAGGCACAGGATAAAATGCATTTCAGAAAAAGAATCTAAACTAAAACACCAACTATAAGAGATCATTAAATAACATTTTTTATTGAACAGCTAAAAACCTTAAGACAAATTTCTCAAGACTACTTCATTGGCAGATATTTTCCAGGAATAAAAGATGAAGATTTATGGAACTATATTCCAGTTTCCTCCCATGTAAATAAATACCTACCCGGAAATCTAAAACCATACAGACTGGATGGGCGGATCTCTGAGGAAGTGCTTCCTCACTGCTCTCCTGCAAACCACAGTAAGATCACCCAGGGGTCCCTGTCCTTGCCAGTGCCCCCAGGCAGGACTGGCGCCTTCCTGCTGAAGTCTGTCTTTTGTGTAACCATGGAATTGCCCCACATTTCATATAACTAAGCATCACTGGTGTCCATGAAATTATTGCTCTTATAAACAGGCCTGAATTCATAAACAGTACTCAACTCAAAGATATTCATGAGAACCTTCTTAATACTCCTTTCAAATCAGACACATAGAACCTCTGATCTCAATTTCCTTGTTACACATATTTCTACTGGGTATGTCCTCGCTGGCACCCAAGGAAAAGCAGGAAAGCTACCCAGCTGGTGAAAGCCAGCTCCACGGCTGGGAATATGATGCCAACCTCATCTTTATGACGTTTGCGCCTATGCACAGTCAACTTCCCAGTGCCCAGGAGCACAGAATCTGCTTTAGAAATTACCTAGATAACTTTTATTTCAAACTGGCTTCCCTCTACTACTAACCGTGATCCTCTTGCCATATGGCACAGGCCTGCCAGCCTGCTGCCCGCTGGACAGAGAAGACCGGGAGAATCGGGCTGAGTGTGGGCCCCGGGGCCGTCTTCTTGTGGTGAGGGGGGATGGGAGCCACGCATGGCAAGGGCACGGGGGCGGGGGAGGAACGTGTCAGCAGAAGCCGGCAGAGCTGCCCTAACCGGGTCACCCTGGGGCAGGGTGACCGGGAAAAGGCGAGTCCAGGGCTTCCCCGGGAGAGCACCCGACGGCCTTCCGTGTCGCCCGAGTGCGACAGCAGCAGCCTGGCTGGTCTCGGAGGAGGAACCAGGATGCCCGGTCTGCAGGGGCGCTGAGCACCCGGGCGGCAGCACCAGGGCGGAGCGGACCTGGGGTCTGTGCTCAGCCGCGGTCGCAAGAGTCTGAACTACAAGGGATTTTCAAAAGCCTAACGAGTCGGAGAAAGGCAGGGAGCAGCCTGACAATACCAACTTCCTTCTCTCTTCAGGGAAGCCCTTGCTTGAAGGCAGGTAAACGAGGCCCCCGAAGGGGCTGGGCCCTGCGAGAGGCCCAGACGCCAGGAGAAGGGAAGGGGCAGGGAGGAACATTAGAAGCAGCAAAGCTGGTTTCACTCGTCTTCAGCGGAAAGCTCTGGGGCCACAGCGCAGCTACAGGCAGAGGGGACTTTAGCCTCCTCGGTCACTCCGTGGTCTTTTTCCCTTTCCAGCTCTTCTCTCTCTCCTCCAGCTCCGCCTGGGTGAAGGCCGCGGGTCCCCAGTTAGTGATGAGGTGAGGGTTCTTCGATCCTAGGAGACAAAGAGGACCTGAGCGCCCACTCCTGTCCCCAGGGACAGGACACCAACTCCTCCACTTCCTGTGGTCTCCGAGGAGCACCAGGCAAAAGAGAGGGGCCCTGGGACTCTCAGTGACTGCAGACGAGCCAACCAAGGGAGATTCCCCCTCGACACGTTGGCTCTTATATGTTTGGGTTTAACAAGGTTATTTGTTTGTTTGTTTTTTAAGTGCAATTCAAGTACGTAAAACAAAAATAAATTTTAGAATAAATAATTGTCCCAAGGGATCTATTACCCGGTTCTATCAATCGGATTAACCCTTCGTGATGCGCCACTTTGTCTTTCCAGCTCTTCGTCATGTTAGCTGCCATCTCCAGCTTCTTCTTGACGCCCTGGAACAAAAATGGCTTTTGGACTCTGCAGGCCCAAGGGCACTTTCAGAACAAAATAACAAGGATGGCCCCTCACGACGCGCTTGTTTCCCGAATCACTAATACTGACACTCTAAAGAGCAGGAGCTATTATTGCTCCACTGTCCAGCAGGAGAAACGGGTTCAGAGAGGTTGCGAGCCCCGAGGCCATACGCGCCGTGGCAGCAGGGCCAGCACGGACACCGGCCCCACAGCACTCCCCCTGCACATTCGCAACTGCGCAAGAGCCTGCGCCGGTTTTGCTCGTGCCCCAGCTCCAGACCCACTGAGCTGCCTGTGCTCTGCTAAGTCTCCCACACCGGCTCTGTCAGCGGCAGGTGCAGAGGGGCTGAGCGGGAAGGGCTTCGGTGGGCCTCCTGGGGCAGCTCCCGCCGCCTTCCCACTGCTCTCTGCCCGCCGCCGGGCGCGTCCCAGGATGCAGGGTCCAAGGCCGCTCACCTCATACTGCTCCAGCGCCTGCTTCCGCTCGAGCTCCAGCTGCGCCAGCTGTGCCACGGCCTCCTGCAGCGCCTGCTCCTTCTCGCTGCGCTGCTGCTCCAGCACCTGCTTCTCAGCCTCTGTGGTGGCAATGGCCTGCTGCTGCTCCAGGTGCCACTTCTCCAGCTCTGCCCTCTTGGAAGACTCTTCCTCCAGCAACCTGGGGAGTGGAGAGACTCGAGGTCACAGCCTGCTCAGGGGGAGCAGGGACACTTCTCGGAGAAGAGCCCACAAAGCCCCAAAGGCGGCCCATTTCACACCAAGGGAAGTGGGAGTCGGAGACTCCGCAAAGCTGGGAAGTGGCTCACATGCTGACCAAGCGCTTTCAGTGTCATCCCATTTGGAGGGGTGGGGGGAGGGGAGGGAATATTTACGACAACCTGACTACACGGCAGGAGCTCAGCTAGTCAAGGGTATTTTCTCCATTAGCCCTCCCAGCACACTCAGGTGCTCTGACCCTTCACACTTTAGAGATGGGGAAATTGACACACACAGCTTAAGTGACTGAACCTGGATCATTTCACCTGTCAGGTGGTGTGGCCAAGTTTTGAAATTTGTCTGGTTGCTGCAATATTAAACATTCCTTCACCTGGTAGAGACCTATTACCCAGGAAAAAGCTGGCAAAGAAGTGAAGATAAAGGGAGAAAAAGCTGACACAAGGGAGAACAACAGGTTATTTACTGAGCAACTGCTGGGTGCCAGGCACTTGGTCTTGGTTACTGCTAATCCCCCGTGATCCCGCATGGCATGCTCGCACGTCAGCAGTGGAATCCTCAGGTTTGTGAGCACAGTGCCAGTCACAGCGGGTCTGAACCCAGGTCCGCCTGACTCCAAATGTCATCTTCACTAACTGGCTGCTTATCCAACTGTGTGAGTGTTTAAGTAAACACACAACTTAGGTGTGGAGGTCAGACGTCAGCGCAGCCAAGGACACGATCTGGTAGCAAGCACAGAAGTCAAGTCTCGGGCAGATCAGCCACTGGGAGCCACAGGGAGGGAAGCAGGCCGCATACCAGGCCACAGACCTCAAGACTCGGAAGTCCTTCCTGTGTCCTCAGAGGCGGGCTCCAAACCCAGGCCACAGGGTGGACAGGACTCACCCTTCACCCGGTGTGTGCGAGTGGAGGCGGGCGGGGGCTGGGCTGCCTGCCTGTGTCCCTTTCATGTCAGGGGACTGAGCCACGGCAGCGGGAGGGCCATGCCCACTAGAGACGTGTGGCCCAGACACCTGCCTCTGCCCCTTGGTAGCCAGGGCACAGTGACAGCAAGACTGAGGCCGGCTGAGCAGCGATGACTGACGCGCAGAATGAGGGACAGCAGAAAACGGCTCTTGCTGGCGCAGTGATGCCCAGGGGTAGCCAAGCCCAGTGTTCTCCGTCGGAACCCAGACAGCCTGGCCTCTTATCCTCCTCTGGCTCCTGCCAGTGTTCCAGGCTGGACACCAGATTCTGGAGAACCAAAGAGCTACTTAAGAACTTTCCAGGGGCCGGCGAGTTAGCTCAGTGGTTCCAGCGCCTGTCTTGCAAGCGCAAGGACTCAGGTTCGATCCCCAGCAGCAACCAGTACCACATACCACAGTGCCGGGCGTGGTGGCTCACGCCTGTAATCCCAGCACTCGGGAGGCAGAGGCAGGA
>PVIR01020020.1:0-31169 GCA_004026965.1 Petromus typicus
TTAAAAGCACACAAAAGGATCTATAATATATGTATGTTGTGTGTGGTGTGTACATGTATGTGTGTGTTGTGAATAAAATAGTTCAATTTGAAAATATAGTCAAAAATCAAGTTATCTCTAAATATGTAAACACATATCCACATATAACAAAACAAAGATAAAAAGAATACACAAAGGAAAAATATGTCTGTGAATTGGTAACTTGGAAATTAAGATGTAACATTAACAGAATTTATTTTCAGTATAAATCTATGAGCTTTAATCTGACCCTTAACCATCTCTGTAACATATCATTTAAGGATTAAGGACCATATATTTAATATTGTTATTTTTATAAATTTATTTACAACTGTCGTCAAAGTTTCTTAATACTCTTAGTGAATCTCAAGTTGTTGGCATGTAAGTGACAGTAAATGATGGTATCCTTGAAGAAATAATACTCCATATTATCGTCTGTAATTTCAAGAAACTTCATTAAACAAATGTGTGTAACATATTTTAGCCTAAATGTTATCACAGGTACTGTCATTTTTTTTTCTGTATGACTTTCTTTCTTTCTGGCAAAAATTTAGAAGATTAAAAAAAACACAAGTTTTATCTGTTTGTGATTGTTGTTGCCAAACACAGAGGCTACAAAATTTTAGGCCATTTCAAATCAACTTTTTATTATGATAAAGTACATAAATTTGTCCATTTGGAAACAAGAGTTTACCAAAGAGTTTTTTTTCTGAAGTCAAGACATTTCAAAGGGAAATTATAAAAATCTCATGCAAACTTGCTCTTATTTTAATTCTCTTTTGCTATTGTAAGGATACAATTCAATATTTTGCCTTTTTATTACAATTTGCTATAAACTTTAAAAGCTGTCTTTTTTCAAGTATTTTGTTTGGTGAATGATGTATTTGAGTTTTTCAATTTAACTTGAATGCAATTTACTTAACATGTAGAAGATTCATTTGTAAAATCCCCATTATGGAGTGCAATCATGATACGTATATGTAATGTACCAATAAAGATTAAAAATATTTATAATCATTGCAGGAAATATTAATTTACAAAGAATTTGTCAACACCTGATTGAGCAAGAGAGAAAATATATTCTTCCATGTTGACTTTCTTTTTGTTTTCAACATCAGCATCAATATTAAAATATTCATTTTATTTTATTTTTTTATTTTTTCTTGCTCTTAGGTGGAGTTTGGGCAAGAGAAAACCTCTGAAACAGTTGTCCATCTATTTCTGGACAACTGGAATAGAAGATCCTTTGCTTGCAGATGGGCTTGCAGTGATGTGGAAGCAGATCTTTTATTTTTAAATGGAATCTGATTGGTTTAATTGCAGATTATGTTTTAAGTGGTTGGATTAAGGATGCCAATCGCTATAGACAGGACTGGAGGCAGAAGCCCTGGCTCTGTAGAGACAAACATGAACCCATATTCATGTAGGACAGAAGATCATCTCTGCTATTCTCAGATCAAGATTTGGTGGAAGAGAGACTAGGACAAATAACAGAAGAAACAGTTCCTCAGAAAGAGAAGTATAAAATCATTACAAAGGGGAGAAACAAGGGTCTGAGACAAATTGTGATTCTTCACTGGTATTGACTGTAAAAGAAATCTATTTACTCAAAAAGTGTGTCCATAGATGTATATAAAGTTTGAAAATCAGTTTCTATTTTCATTGGTAAAATATTGCCACTGTCATGTTATCTAGTTTAAATTATCTGTGTACCTGAATTTCAAATATATTTTGGCTTTATACATTTCTTAAGTTAGTAAGAATACTGTGTTCTTTGTTTTTTACCCATATATTGGAGCTACCAAAATTTGTATGTGTATTTTTCCATAAAACAAACAATTTGTCTTTGATAGTTAATTCTTTTTTTTTTTTTTTCAGTTTTTTGAGACAAGATCTCATTTTATAGTTCAGGCTGGTACTGAACTCATTCTCGAACTAAGAAATCCTCCTGTCTCTGCCCCCTGAGTGCTGGATTATAGGCTTGAGCCACCACCCCTGGCATCATGGTATGTGGTACTGATTGCTGGTGGGTGTGTGTCACCATGCCCAGCATTGTTGTATGTGGTTACCAGGTATCGAACCCAAGACCCTGCCTTTGCAAGGCAGGTGCTGGAACCACTGACCTAAATCCCTGGCTCTGATATTTAATTCTTAAATGAGTTGCCAACATTTAAAATGATGCTAGTTTTATTTTGTATAAAATAAACACCTGAAAGTCTGCTTTGATGCCATGTGTTAGATTTTTTCTAACTAATTAAAAATCATTGCCAAAAATTAATTTTTTAAAAGCTAATGATGAAGTGATATGGTACAGCCATTATACATAAATGTTCTTATCTCAACTCTTTGAGAAATGGCTTTTCCTCTAATGAGTAAATACATTGACCGTACTTGGGGAGTTCTCTCTCAACACTATCAATGATGGTCTGTTGTGAAGAGTTACTGGTAAGAGCTGGAGCTTTGGGTATTTCTTTCTCTTTCACCGGGAATGGATGGAGAGGCCACTGCAGCCCCTCTGTCCAAGCTCCTACCTTTTCTTCTACTCAGTGATCAGTCTGCACACTACTCTCGAAAGGAAGGTGTCAGTTATGCTGTGCCTTTTAAACTGTGTGGAGAGGAGTGTTGTTGCTGATTTTGTCACAGATTAGCCACATATAAAATGGGAATTCTGTTTGGGGTACCCATATATGATCACCTTAGTCATGGTGACAATGAGCTTCACTTTCTCTGCATATCACAATTCTAGTGTGATGTAGAGTTTTCAAGACTCTAAAAATACGATACCACATGCAGCAAAACTTATGGCATCAAAATTTCAGAACTCGACAAGTCTACAAGAAAAAAAATATATTAAAATGAATAGTTAAATAGTAGGTAATAAAAATGAAAATATCAAGAATACTTTATGGAGGAGAAGTAGCAATAAGGCTTTTGAGCAAAAGGAACCTACAAATCCACAAAATGATTTTATTTTCATGTGGCTGCACCAAAACTTTCCACTTGCTAGAGTGGGACTATAGATGAAATAAAGGTATAAACTGAAGTATAAATGAGGATGAGGTTCTGGAATCAATGCTTTATTTAGAAAAAATGTCGGTATCAAATGCTTTAAGAAAAAGAATTAAAAATAAAATAAACTTGGTGCATTCCTATAATCTAAGCACTCTTGGGGCTGAGGAAGGACATCATTGTCAATTTAGGGTCAGCCTGTAATATATACATAGTGAGATCCTCTCTCAAAAAAAACCCTCAAAACAAAACAAAACAAAAAACTGTAAATAAATTTTTAAAAATCAGACAAAAATTTAAAGAGACAACAAAAGACTTGAAGACAAATCTGAAGGAAAGACTATCAGGTTTTTAATAAGCTTGCAGAAAAAAAATAACACTGATAAGAAAAGTAAGGCAGTTATACATTTTCAGATTCATTTTCAAGAGAAAGAAAATGCTGAATTGTTTTATTCAGTGAAAATAATGGATACATGTCAGTGAAACTTAAGAAATACTGGAAGAGACCTGCAAAGAATTCCAAAGGTGCTGGAAGGTTTAGAGTGGAAATGATCTGAAGTTTGTAATGGAAATAACAGGAATATCATATGGAGCATGTTATAGAAAGTCTGGGAATAGCAGATACAGGACCTTGAAAGAAACATCCAGCTAGGTTTGTAGGACAGTGATGTTGAATTCTGTGTCCTATGGTTAATAAACTCTGCACGTGTGAAATATATTTTAAGAAAAAATTAGCACATTTAAGGAGTCAGCTTTTAGTATTCAGAAAAGTCAGATATGTAAAGTTTTATGTCCATGCAATTTTTGGAAACTGAAGTGTTGTCATGAAAAATCGCATGGAGAAAGTCTGACCAGAAAAGCTTTTTTGCTTGAAGTCCTTTCAAATACATTTCCTGTCCCAACTCCTAATAGCACAACCAAGTACTTTCTTATAAGAAACAATGCTGTTTTTAATTTAATATCTTTGTGGTTATTTTTTTCTGTGGCCATCCAAAACTTCTGCTAAAGAATACTACCCAACTGAAGGAATTATAGAATTGTTCTACATATATAGCCACATCTACTTTCTAAATAAAGACTTGTTTTCTACTTGTCAAATCACACAACCAACTGCAAATTCTCCATTCACCTACTGAATACTTTACAACATGGCACAGTTTCCATTCATTCTACTGACTCAATTCCCTACTGATATCAGCCACTGATAATTTGACTTTATTTCATGGAAGTGAGAGAGAATAGAAGGCAACCAGTTTCCCCTATGTGTGGGAACAAAGACAAAACATGTCAGGACAGAACATGTCTATGTGGGCTGTTTATCAACCAAAAAGCTTCATATGGCATGTGAAGTTGGAGATTTTTGGGATCATGAGAAGAGACCCCAGAGGTCTGAGAGTTCCCTTGTGCTTCTCAGAGGCCACTGAGTTTCTAATATTTCCCTTTGCACATGGATACTCCCGGTGCTTATGATAAACCCAAAATTGGTATGTAAATCTTTTTCTGTGGGCTAGTCTATTTTTTGCTACATATACACATCTCTG
This sequence comes from Petromus typicus, assembly GCA_004026965.1. Classification (NCBI taxonomy): domain Eukaryota; kingdom Metazoa; phylum Chordata; class Mammalia; order Rodentia; family Petromuridae; genus Petromus; species Petromus typicus. The sequence goes on from PVIR01020020.1 coordinate 4,569, forward strand.
GATTTTTCAAGATTCCTCCAAGCTAGGAGTTCAAAACAGATATATAAGGACACTTAATGAAGGAAAAAAGATTATAATAGAGCCAACTGACACAAGCTCTTTAATCATCTAGACATCACACTAATTATACTTCTGATTTTATAAAGTATGACAATTTTATACAAGCTCAAGTTTAACTCACTTTTCATGTCCAAGCCTTAATTACATGATTGGTCATAATTAAACTTTTCAAAATTTTCTATGTATTCTTTGTTTTATCCTTGAAAAGTTGGTTTTAAATAATAAAATACTTCTAACACCCAGAAAATCATATCATACAAATAGCAGACACTTGTGTTTACCACTATAATTAAATGTGAACATTTTGGCAGATTCTGTTTAAAACTTCCTTTAAAGAAATATGAGTCAGAGATAGAGGTAGAAATGTCTCCTCTGGCCTTGTGGTTTGATGTGACCTAACGAGCAGGTTGTGTTGCTCTCCAGATTCACGATTTACTAGCTTTGGGACTATGGGTACATAAAGTAACCTGTAGGAAAGAGTTTGCTGACACGGGCAAGTTGCTTGCTGTAGTTATCTATTGCTGGACAACAAACCACCTGACAACAGTGGTTTAAGACAATCACCAACATTTATTTTGCTGATGAATCAGCAGTATGGGCAGAATTGAAGAAGGAAGGTTTGCTTCTGCTTCCCAGAGTCATGGGATGCTTTCAAAGGAGGTTAAACGAGCTGTTTCCAAAGTAACTGATCCACATGTCTGGCAAACTGGTACAGGTCAGTGGTGCTTTGCCAGCTGTAATTGAGGGGTGAGGACTTTGACACTTACCACACAAGCTTCTCCTTGTGGTCTGGGCTTTCTGACAGCCTGTTAGTTGGTTTAAAAGCCTGGTGACCCTGGGGCCGGGGATTTAGCTCAGTGGTTCTGGTGCCTGTCTCGAAAACTTAAGGGCCCAGGTTCAATCCCCGGTAACTACATACAATACTGGGCACGGAGACTCATGCCCAGCAGCAACTAGTACCACATACCACAGTGCTGAGTGTGGTGGCTCACACCTGTAATCCCAGCACTCGGGAGGCAGAGGCAGGAGGATTGCTGTGGTGTGAGTTGGAGGCTGAGCTCAGGGCCAGCCTGAACTACAAAGCAAGACCCTGTCTCAAAAAAAATAAAAAAAGCCTGGTGACCCAACAAAATAGAAGTAAAAGCTTCTACCCAAGTAGAAGCTACTTTGCCCTCTGTAGGCCATCCTGAAAAGTCATATGGATTCATTTCCACCAAACTTACTAGTGCAGTCACCAGACCTAAATTCAAGAGAATGGCACAGAAACTTCACTTCTTCATAAATAAGTTAGACAAGAAATCTTATGGTGACCATTTTTGGTAAATTGATCTGCCTGTACTAGTTTATAGTGATTTTTATAGGTTTACTACGAAGAGTGATAGAAACATGTGTATAATGTCTTGGATTGTGCCTGAACAGCTCTAACATATCAGTTTTCATCTTCTTCTTTTCAATGCAATTAAAATAGATAAATCTTTGGTTCATCTAGTTTCTGAAAGCACATGTTATACCACTGTGGATATAGCAGGCAATCAGCTTGTGTTTTCTGTATGACTGGAGTAGAGGAAGAGATTGAAAATTGTAAGATTTCACAAGCTTTTAGTTGTGGCTCTTTACTTTAAGGATGCAGACATTTTTTAGAGTCTTATAAAACTTATGGGAGCCTTTCATAAAAAAATCGTTACACCTACATTCACTAAAAAGTTTTCTTATTTCACAGGAAACAGTACAGTCCTCCCTCTTTCCAGGGAGTACTGATCTCTCATTCTCCACATTTACCTGTATTCACCAAACAACCAAAATGCATGTGCTTTGTTTCAGATTCAGCTGTGGTTGCGCTGGCCTTGCCACTGAATTGATAAGCACAAATCCTGTGTAATATTACACTTAGCTCTGAAAAAGGACTCAGGAAGATCAGAACCAATAAATACATTATTGTTTTCTTATTGCTGAGGATTGAACTCAGGACCTCACACATGCTGGTCAAACTGAACTACACCCCCAGCCCTGATACATTTACTCTGGACTTATTTTCTTGTCTGTCACTGTTTCTGCTATGTAATTATTAGACATTTCTAACAGGAACTTACTTTATATAAGTTTCGAAGTCTAGACCTTTCTAATGGGAAGTGATTTTATATGTTTCCAAGTTCAGCCATACATTTTAAAGGAATCATTGCACAGACCCTGAATAACTCAATAATTGGAGCCTTTTCATTATGACTTACTTGCTTTATGATGTGAATTCATACCATACAGCCTGGGGTACAGGCTCAACATCAACTTTAGCTCAAGTTGAGAGGGATTTTGCAGTGTCTCACCATTAATGAGGGATTTTAAAGAAAGGTCAGTTATTTCAGTGATAGCAGCAACTAAGTCCTGACAGTGTTAATAGGGAAAAAAATTACTCTCCTGTACCACTATTCTGCTTCTGTCTCCTGTCCAAAGAATCTGAGCAACCTGCTGTGTCAAGCCACAGGTTACTGTAGGTTCAGTCCCTGAACACTGAGTGGAGACAGGTATCATGATGTGTCTGCTGGGCACAGGAGACTGGAGAGTGCCTTAAGATATCAATTAATTGTTGATGGCAGGATAGAGGGGCTGCTGGAGGGGCTGGCTGGGGTTGTGATGCTACCACCTGGAGGTACCCACATGCCTCTTTTTGGCCATTCCTTGCTGCTCTCTTCATGGCTCAGGAAGTTTCTAATCTCTTCCACTTTCAAAATGCACATGAAATTCAAGAAAGAAAACCAACAGAACCAGAGATGTTCCATGACATATCAGCTCCAGATGAAAAAATGGAGTGTGCTGTTCCAGAATACTATATTGCCCTGATCAGAGTTCTCCAACATTGACCTCTCCTTGCTTGGTACTAGCCATGTAAAACAGACTCTTTGCACTTCCATCTTGTCTCCCTTAGTCTCAGGCATTGCTGTGTAGAACTGATGTGGTTAAGTTGTCCTTGATTGCTGCTTTGTGTGGTAAACACTGAGCACGATCAACTAGAGCCTAAAAAGCCTGGAAGCTTACCCAGTCTGCCTGAGACCCCCAGCTCCCCCTCAGCCTGGAGTGTGGTGGGAGGTGATAAGACACCAGTGGTCTTCAAACTGGGGTATATGTGTCCAAGTGACTACAAGACCTTCCAAATAGTGTATAGGATGCATACTGGTTGTTTTGCTGTCACAGAATACCTGACACTGGATGACTTATCAAGAAAAGGAGTCTAATCAGCTCTTGATTCTGGAGGTTGGGAAGCCCAGAGTTATGTCAATGGCTTCCAGCAAGAATTGTTCTTCTTCTTCTTAGCATGGTGGAAGAATAAAGGACAAGTGAGAGTAGATGGGAGAGAGAACTGGATGAGGGTGATGATCTGCTTTAAAACAACATTCTTTTTTGAGAAAGGCATGAATTCTTTTTAAAGACTTAATCATCATTTAATGCCCCTATTATAGACAGCAAAGTTACATACAAATTCATACAGTTCAAGAAGGATTGGGCCTCCAAGGAAGTCAGCACAAAAAAATAAAGACATCAAAATTGTAGTTAGAACCAAATCTGCAGAAAGTCAGGGATCAGGATGAAAAAGCAAAGGCCCAATCTGCATCTCTCCTGGAGATAAACAGCAATTTGAGATTATACAGCAGTTAGCACCCCTTGGACCAGTGAGCGCAGATATGCATCAGATGGAAGATGGGTAACCAGAGCATCTGGATCCCTCCCTTCCCAAAAGTGCTTTTGTTCTTTGTGTGTACCCTTGTGTGACTCATTTCCCTACCAGATCAATATTAGCTAAGTGGCTATGCTTGTAATCCTATGAGTTGACTGTAATTTGACTCATTGCACATACATTGCAACACTGCTATATAAATTACCCATGACAAAGGGGCATGGTGGCATCCTAGAAATCCAGGAGCATTCTTCTTCCCCTTATTTCCAATAAAGCACTCCTAACTTCCTCTTTTGGTTTGTGGCTTCATTGTTCAATGTAAGAGCACAAACTCAGGCACAGTGAACATCTAACAAGTCGGGAGTTATGCTTCTCCTGTATCAGTCCCATCCCCAACATGACCACTGCAATGGCAGTCAAATCCTTCTATGAGTTTGGAGGAGGCAAACCATAGCAAAAGCATAGCAGCAGTCAATCATAAGAATCTTAATTCCAAAATCTATGAGATAGTAATATGGCCTTGAGATACTACGATGGCTGTTCTGGTTCTTAGTTCTTGACCGATGATCCCACAGTGATCTTCCCTTTGTTTTTCAATGACAGGCATTTCCACACCTTTTTCACCCCCAACATCACAATCAGGGTAGGGAGGGAGCTGTGGAGGGCATACATGACCTGCCAGTGTGTCTACATGACAGTTTCTATCAGCTTTGGGCTGGTATGGATTTTGTTGTCCACCTTCCTTCCTCCCCACCACAGTAATAGGAACCCTGAGGAGAGATCCCATTGTCTTTTCTTAGTATTTTAAGTCATTCACTAGAAAACTTTGTAGATAACGTAGCCCTTTTGTGTAACGTGCACAAAGTGACTTTTTCCTAGCGTTCTACTGAGCATTATTCCTTTTCATACAGTGATGTGCCTATTTCATTTTTATTTTTATTTTTATTTTTTTGAGACAGGGTCTTGCTTTTGTAGTTCCGACTGGCCCTGAGCTCAGCCTTGAACTCACAAAAAATCCTCCTGCCTCTGCCTCCCTAGTGCCCAGTACTGTGGTGTGGTTGTTACCAGGGATCGAACCTGCGCCCTTGCACTTGCAAGGCTGGTGCCAGAGCTATTGAGCTAAGTCCCTGGCCCCTTATTCCAGTTTTTATTGAAGGGAGCCCTGGACCTTGCTCACTTTAATATGTTGCTTTTGATTCTTGTAAGGAGCTCTGCTGTGGCGTCCCTGTAGAGATGCTTTGATGATAATAAGCATCTAGTGCTCCTGTGGCGACACTCAGGGCTTTTTGTTGCTGGAATTGTTCCATCTTTATAAAGATGCCTATGATAAACTTATTCCTAATTTCCTTTTTTCCTCTCTCTTAGCCCAACACACACACACACACACACACACACACACACACACACACACACACACACACATGCAAGCACGCACGCACACGCACACACACACGCACACGCGCGCACACACACACACTTTATAAGTTTATTTTCTCTTTTTGGTATCGATTTGAAAAAAGTGTCCTTTTCTACTTTGCTGTTCATCTTGATTACTAAATTTTCTATTCTCTTTAAAGTTTCTCAGCTCTTTGAAAGCTACATAATTGTGCTCTATCTTGCTACAGTGACTATATCTTTAACCCTTTGGCCGATCCTTTGTAGTCTGGTAATTGGATGGAAAGGCTGCTTATAGCTATCAACTAGTTTGGCTTCACTGAAGCTCTTTTAAATTTTTTGTAATTTCTCAATTACTGTCTTTTCATATCCATTGGTGATGGAAGGTCTCTGTGCTACTATTTCTGGGCTTATCTGACATAAAATTGTACTCTAAGCAAAATAAGATTTTTGAAGTTTTCTGAATACATTTGCCTTCTCTGTTTTTGGTGCTATTCCTCATTTTTATTTGATTATAATTCTAATTTTGGGGTTCTTTTAGCCAACCTGTGAAGTCAGAGGTTTCTTATAATCATTGCTGACATTTTCTTCCCTCTATAAAATTTTCTAGAAGTATGCAATATTTCATTCATAAGATAATAAATTTATAGATTCTTTGGAGGGTCAATGAAGCAGAAAAGAATGGCTAAAGGAAAAGTTATGTTCAATGAAAAGAGGGACTTATCAGAATTTGTCTAAACAGCTCTAGACAAATTCTTTTTCCATATGATTTTTTTATAGTTATCCAGTTTTCCCTCTATACATTTTTATCATTCTTTTTATGTCTACTCAATATTTTACTGTGCCTTACAAACCAAGCAACAAATACTGGTTGATTTTGAAGTCTCTGTATAATTCCCTTTTACTGTTTGCTTCTACAATTTTGGGCATGTGTCCTCTGAAATATTATTCTTTTTTTATAGACCCTATTATTACTTTAAATTCCCCCTTACATAGGACAATCTCCATCTAAAAAGCCATTTCTTCACTGATATCTATTTTGTAAATTCCTTTCTCTTTCTATGAATTACCGTTCAAAGAAAATTGAATCTGATCATATCATTCCCAAGATTAAACCTAGTCATCACCTCTACAATATCCAGCAGAGCTCGCTAAATGCTGTGAGGGAGTGAGTATAGATGTGACAAGATATCAGGTCCCCCATACATCTCTGTCTCTGTCTCTCTGTCTCTCTCTGTCTGTCTGTCTGTCTGTCTGTCTCTCTCTCTCTCTCTGTGTGTGTGTGTGTGTGTGTGTGTGTGTGTGTGTGTGTGTGTGTGAAGGCTGGGACAGTTATTTGTTGCTAGAACAATTGAAATATCAGAATGCCTGCAACATGGGCATTTTATGAGTGTTAACAAGGAATATATTGGAAATGACTGGTGTTAAATAGAAGCCAGGATCCCTCACAGTATGCTTTTCATCATTTTCCCATTGCCCTCTTGCTTAAGAAAGGTTAACAGTGAAGTTCCTGATATCATCTGCCCTTTCGTCCTCAATGCTTTTGAGAGTTAGCAGGTCAGGAATCCCCAGATCACCCCTCTGACCTTTCAAAGCAGTTAGCATGAAGTGCCTGCTGAAGTCAAAGGCTTTGTTTTGGCCAGAAGCCTCTTCCAGGAAGTGATTTCTTATGCAGTTGCTGATAATTCTGCCAGGAATGCCATTCTCCTGGTCCTTTGCCTCATAGTCTGCTTTTCACCCATTAGGTTTCAGTTAAATGCCATCTGCTTCAGGAGCCCTTCCCAGGTACATGGGCACATTCCTGCATTAGTACACACCTGAAACCTCCCATTTCCCCCTGATTGGCTTGAGAACACCTGCTGGTTTCTATTTTGTGTCTCTCAGGCAGGCTTCCCCTGTCAGATTCTCTTGGGTTTTCCTTCATGATGCACAGGCACTTAAAGTACTATTCTAAAGTGATGTAATTCCTTTTCTTCTAAGTAATAACTGAGACCTAGGCTTTTGTGGCAGTGCAGGTCCTTCTTAAACATAGTCCCCAATCCTCCTGCACTTGTCTGTACTCTGTGGATAGGAAGGGAAAGGGAAGTGGTACAAGTGGAAGTTTTATGGCCAGGGCAAAGGTCCACAGTCTGGCATTTAATTTCATGGGACACAGAATAGCTATGTGCTTGGGAGAAGGATCAACAGCAGGTGGACAGGTTTAGTGGATACCTTGTTGGTCTCTGATGCAAAGGTGCTAACAGCTATGACCAAATTTCCAAAGGTGGTATAGAATAAATCAGGATATAACTGTAGTGGACTGAACTGTAGAAAAGAAGGATTGAACTGTAGTAAAGAAGGATGTCCTTGAAATACATCATTAAGTCTAATCTATACTTCCTATTCATATAACGAGATTCTTTTGATGTTGAAAAATATGAGTGAAATAAAAAAGTCAGTTTGATATAAGTTGTATATAATTTATAATTGATTTATTTTATATCATATAGAGATTCCATGTTTGGTATTCAAATTATGTGAATATTCCTTTGTACTTCATTTAGATTCCATTTTCAAATATTGTTGCCAGAAAGAACAGTAAATTATTATTTTTCAAGATCAGTAGAGTGCATAATACAAAGAAGACTGCTTACTAAAAAGCTGAGTATTCCATATATCCCCTTTGTTGCTGCCTATCTGGATACTCTTTCTTCAAAGGAATTGTAAAATCAAGTCTTCATGAAATCTTATATATTTGGTCTAAAGCTATAGATGTTGAGCCTGTGGTGTGCCATTTTGTTATCTAAAAGACATAAACACCTCTAACTATCTGGTCTTTAAAAGCTTCCATTTTATTGTCTGTTTTTCCTTAAAATGCTTTAGTGTAACAACATGAATATAAGCTATAGATCCGTGATGGCTAGTTAACGTGTTAAGGACTTCTTGATACATCATCATTTCAAAAATAACTCAAACAAGCACCTCATGGTTTCCTCAGCATATTTGCATCAGAAATCTGTTCCATTTGCATCAGGACTTAGACATAATTTTTTACTGGCAAATATATGTTGTTAAAGAGGCGAGGCTGCCTGACAAAACTCAAGAGATGTGATTGCTGGAAACTCAGAAGAGAAAATTTGCAAGAAAAGAGCAGTTTAAAAAGACCAAAATCATTCATTCTAAGGAAGCTTCATAAGATTTATGAGAATTTCCTCTTACGGGAGCATCTTCTGTGATAATAGGGACCAGTAGCCTCAACAGCTATTGAGTGACAGAAAATGGGAGGTGAGAAAGCATGCGTGGTCAGTCTAGACTGCTTTGTACAAAGTCTAGGTAGGCCGGAAAGAAGCACTAGAGATGGGACATTGGATACACACTGTAGAAGCCTGGGCCATTTCTCGTTTTAAGTTTTGTGTGATTATCATTTTTGGCAAGCTGAACACAAAGAGGCAGCAGGAAGAAACTGCATGGCCAAGAGAGAGAATAAGAATACTTACTGGGCAAGAAGCATTAATATGTCAGAGGGATTGAGATGAAACTCATGGAAGTTGCAGAGCCCAAGGAAGCCTCTTCCCTGCATCAAAATGATGGAAATGACAGGTAAAGATAATGGGAGAGAGAGAGGCTGGAAGCCTGAGGAAACCCTGTGTTCTGGCTTTCATTTTCTCTGTGACAAAATCCCCTTATATGAAGGGTGCAGTGTGCAAGAAGAAAAGGGTGTCAGGAGTCACAGCATTTCTTTACTTATCTCTGAGATAAAGGTAGGAGACTTCAATGTCTGCAAAAAGAAGGTTGGGAGCTCTAAGGCACTGACAGCTCAAATAATTCATTTTTAAGGGATCTGGAGAAGAGGTTGAGTCAGAACAGTGAGAAGATGAGGAGTGAGGTGCCAGGTCCACCTGAGACTTGTGAAATTGTGTCAGAGCAGGTCCTGCTCTCAGAGTAACCAGACAGCTTAGGGACAGACACATGGAGATGGGGGATCAGAACCCACAGGGTTGGTGGGAAAGCCAGATTAGTGAACAGTGAGAATGATGGGGAATAAGGATCAGAAATTGAATTTAGGCTTCAGACTCTGACGACTATTGCAGGAAGCTCTCCCCTGAGTTAATAAATTTTAACTCCTATGACTAGGATAAAATCATTACTCAAGATCTTCATCAAAACTATATAACATATCTTTTTCTAACCATGTATTCTGAGTGCCACAGAGTATTAATTTCTTTTTAGGTTTGTTGCCCTCTCTCCTCATGTGATCAAATCTGGATCCCAAACCCTTCATCTTCCATTCTGCACTCTCTACTTTTGTCAGTTTACCCATGTACCACTGCACAGCTTGGGCTGCTGGTCATGGTGTGAGGCAGAAAACTGGGAGTATGGCAGGGATTGATGTAGAGTACTTGTTTGTGGGATAGACTGATGCTTCACAGGCTATTACTATAAATCCTGAGCAGCGAGACCAGGAGGGTTTGAAATGACTCCTGATACAAACTACTTGACAATCAGCGAAGAACAAAATGTGATATGTCTGATTCTTCTTGAATTATCCTCACCTAGGTGCAGCCTCCATAGAATCACAGCATGAGAGCTGTAGAGTCTCTGCAGTCTTCAAAGAGGGAAGGTGATATGTTAATAGTCACAGAGGGAGAGGATGGCAGAGTTAGGATATTCTTCATTGAAATAATTTCTAACATCCACCTTCAAGTGGAAACAGACAATTAGAACCTCTTCTAGGATACTGCCATCACTTGGTTGTGTTGATTTTCTGTCAAAAAGGCCATTATTAGTAACTTCTATGGTTTGAATAAAATGTCACCCGATGGTCTGCATATTAAAGGTTTATTCCCCACCTGTGACACTGTTGGAAAGTAGGGGTCTATAATAGTTAAATAAGTAGAGCACAGGTTCATGGATATGTTCCAGGACCACTAATACTCTGAGAAGGGTATGTAATTAACTCATAAGAGTGAAGCCTTCATAAACAGGTTTGCTGTCTTTTTTTAAAAAAAGGTCTGGACCTCTGTTTTACTTGTCTTCAATTTGAGGATACAGTTTAAAGAGCCCCATGTATAAACCAGGAAATGGGGCCTCATCAGACTCCAAGTCTGTAGGTCCTTTCCTTTTGGCCTTTTTTCCCAGCATAGTAGCTATCCTATGTACATTGTTACTCTGTGATGAAATGATCTAAGAGAGGAGGTCAAGATGTCTTATCTGGAGACTGGATGTGGGGGGCAAGGGAACAGTGGAGAATATGCTCAAATCTCTGGTTTAAGTGATGAACAATCATTTGCATAAATGCTAAAGGAGAATAGAAAAGGAAATGTTTTTCTCTCCAGTTTCTGCCATTGGAGGTACTAATCATCCTTCTGAGTCCATATGTTTATACCTTGGTACATTCAGTATTCATTTACTGAATATTGTATAGAATATTCCTTACAGTAGGAAGTAAGCTTCACCCTGGGAATAACATGAAAAAATTACAATTTGTATACTGTTCTTAATGAAAATGTACAATATTTAATGAAAGTATATAACAAAGTGTCATAGTTGTCTTAATGTAGCCCAAGCAAAGCTACTAAGTTTGGGAAGAGGCAGTTGTCTGCAAGATGGTGTGTGGACAGAGATAGGGATTCTCTCTCAAAGTCCTGGGTAAGGAAAAGCATGGTGCACTGAAAAAAACAAGGGTATCTGGAGAAGAGCAAGTTAGGAGAGCAGAACACGAGTGTAGGCTGACTAGTCAGCCTGACCTCTGAGAGAATTGGTTTTAGAAGATACACAGTAGTCTGGGTTCCAAGTTTAGTTCTGACTTGAGAGGTTCTGGTAAAAGGGCTTCTCTCTTGTGCCTGGAGAGAGTTGCTTGATTCATGGTTTGGGTATTTGGGTGCTTATGTTATTCTTCTTGGGAGAGACCTTCTTAATAACTTGCTCGTGGGTTCAAATCCTGTTTCAGCCACAGCACTTCAGTCTGTCCTGTGTTGTGCGACCTTCCCATTCATTGGCTGTCTCAGTAGTTACTGGTTATCACTCCTGGACTGTAGCTTTGTCCTCTCAGACATAGTTTGCAGAAGAGTTCCAAAGTTCAGTCTCAAATTTCTGCCTTACTTTGGATGCATTACGTGTTAGTGCTCTTGGACATATTTTAGTCCAGAGTCCACAAGCTTTTGTTCTAATGTGGAACAATACAGTGAAAGTTTAATCCATCTCTGTATTCCGACATTCAAAATTATTAAAAATACAGCTAATTATCATAAAGAAATGCAGGACTTCCACTTTCCCCTCATAAATATTGCATAAAACATCTCACTAAATTCTAAATATAACCATATTATCTCATCAAATTTAAGGATCTCAAAATGTTTAAAAAGAAGTCTCCAGGCACAAGTGAATCTATTTAATAATATAAATCTAACAAACATTTCTGTATTGAATACAAAATGAAAAGTAATTTTCTAAGTTCTAGGGTTACAGCAGGAGACGAAGTCAAGATCTTAACTTCACAGATCTCTTCCATGGGAGCTTAGTGAGTGTAACTGTATCAGAACCTTCTTAGCAAATACGATGAAATTGTCAGGGCTCAAACTCTGATTTCTTGTGAGAAAGATGAGGAAATAAGCCTTTAAGACAGTGCCTAGATTGTCGTCAAAAGAAAATTCTACTCTTTGAGAACCAGGAGATTCTTTTTTTTTTTTTTTTTTTTGAGACAGGGTCTCACTTTGTAGTTCAGGCTGGCCCTGAGCTCAGCTTCAAACTCACATCACAGGAATCCTTCTGCCTCTGCCTCCTGAGTGCTGGGATTACAGGCGTGAGCCACCACACCCAGAACTGTGGTATGTGGTACTGGTTGCTGCTGGGCGTGAGTCTCCACGCCCAGTATTGTATGTGGTTACCAGGGAATCCAACCCGGGTCCTTGCACTTGAAAGATAGGTGCTGGAACCACTGAGCTAACTCCCTGGCTCAGAACCAGGAGATTCTTAACTTCGTAGTGAGCAAACTCTGACCACTTTGACATGTCAACCATGACTCCAGAGTCACTGTTACCTGAGTCTCACACCTTTCTCCACTTTTGATTCTTACCACATTCCCCTCTCCTATCATCCTCAAACATCCACGCAGCACAAGAGGCACTACATCTTGGGGATGCTTTTCTGAGCATCACCTGGGCTTCCACTGTGGCTTTCTCCTGACCTTGCAATCACTACTTCTCTCAGGATTCTCCATTCCTTATCAATTAAGGGAGATATTTTGGAAATTAATATTCAAGTTGGTAAATTGCTTTCCTGTTAGTATTTCTAGTAAATTTTTAGAAGAGATAGAGTCTTTTCTTTAAAAAAATAATTCTAACTCATATCATTATTACAGTAACATTATTTCATTCTTTTAGAAAGAATTCACGGGCAGACAAGCACATACATGAACACTAGCCAGAAGGAAGCCTCAAGGGTAGTTGAGATACAAACGTATATCAGCCATCCTTTCTTCCAGCGAATAGTTCCTCAAAATCATGCTAACAAGGGTCAAAGGGAGCTATTCTGAGCTTTTCAGTATAAAATGTTAAACTCAGAACTGAAAGGTTCATTTTCTTTTCAAAAAGTGTGAGGGTTGTCAGTATACTGTTGTCGCTGTTGTTTCCACCATTCAACATATACAACCTAGACTAGAGTTTTGGAGTCAGGGAAAAAAAAAGTCTTAGGAGCAGCTGACAACTTAATATGAGAAGGTGTTTTGAACAGATCCTCTGGAAAAGCCTGGAAGTATTTGCAGGACTTAAACACTACTTTTCAGCATATTTTGCCTTGCCTCTATACTTCCCTGAGTTAAAAACATTCTTTTTAGCAAGTCTTAACAAGATAGTAACAAGCCGGTAGAATAGCAGTGGTAGATGATTCACAAACAAGACACTGACAGGCCTTTATGATTACAGTTTCCAGAGATCCTCACCTCCCCAAGGTGGTCATCGAGATTGATAGAAACATAAATATGAAAAAATAAAAAATGCAAGGGAGAGATATAAATTGGCTTTTTTATTAGAACAAATGATAGAAAGTATTGACCCTCACTTAGCACTCTGCCTTTTGCCAGCGTTTTATTTCATTGTTGTTGACCTGAGATCATATTCTTTATAAGAAATAGTAAAGAGGCCAAGAGGTAACTAAGATGATGAGTGGCTGGAAATGAACATTTCTGCAAGCATGTATTATCTTTCAGAAATGTCTGTTTGAAATATTAGTTCTATTGATAAGGGGAGAAGCAGGGTTGTATTAATTTTCAAGGCCAGCTGACAGTTTTTAGTCCAAGAACAGGGCTTAATTTTGTCTTTTAAATAATACAGAAATTTTCGATAGTTTGTATAGGAATCAGAATGACAAATGCTATATTGGCCATGAAAATATTGTCATATTACACTACATTTATATGTACCTTTTGGACTAAGCTTTTTAGAAATAGACTGGAAAGTTCCCAAAGTTGTTTACTTATTTTGCATTTAGAATTTGGAAAAGCAGTTAAAAAGGAATGGTCTTCCTAACTGTGGGTCGGCCAAGGACACCTAAAAGCTCAGTGGTCGCATGAACAGCACCCGTCCAGGAGGTCATTGCAATTGGCTGTATACATTACTTTTTGCTCACATCTTCCTTCTGAAGATCCTGGGAAAATTTAATTACCTCTGCACTTTGGATTCCTCCTTCTTTTAATAAAAATGTAAAATTGCCTTTGCTTGAGAACTATCAGACTAAAAGGGTTGTGATTACTTTTCACTGTCCTCTTTAGCCGTAGATTATCATGTTAAGTTGGTCATCTCTGCTTCGTTTTGAGCACCTAAGGCTCTTTCTGACTCTGAGGATTATCTGAATTGATGGCAATGTGGCTATTGTATCCAAGTCTCTTGGTAACTTAATGTATGGCCCTAATAACAAACACTAGAATTAAACCATTAATAGAATGGGCTGCTAGCAGCTGCTTCAATCTCAGTTTGATGGGCATTAAAATAGCTGATTCAGAGATTTCTGCAGAGAAGCTTAAGTTAGTTAAAGAAATCAAAGTCAGTGGAACTACAGCATCTCCAAGTAGTAACACAACCTTTACCCACTGACATCACTATTGTAAAAGAAGAGTAATAGAAGGTCAAGAAACATTGACCAGGATTAGACGAGCCTTTTATTTCACATGTCATTTTGTGTTTCCCAGTTTTACTTAAAATCACAGATCTCAAATCTTTTGTATTTTTGTCTTCTGTTAGACAAAAACAGACTAATTATTACTCTGCTATTCCTCCAAAAATAAGGTAAGACTGAGTTACTGACATCTTTCCAGAATCTCCAGTCAATTTAGTGACTAGAAAAAGAACAAGGATTATTCCTTGCAAGTGTTCACTTTGGAGAAATGTTCTCAAAAGTACTCCATAAGAGATCCAGCTGAGATTTATCAATGTATCAGTTTTTAAGTATACACGTAGCCCAAATCCCCAAAATCTCCTTTAAGTTACAGTTTCAGTGAAAGTCATCCCTGGTCAACTAGTTATTACTGGGCATGTAGCCACCCAATCTGTGAATTGAAGGGTGGTGATGCTCCCTTTCTGTACATTAACTTTGTCAGATTACGGAACTAATGAACTCCTGTAGTCATAGTTATAAATGTTATATAATCATAGTTAAAACACCCAAGTAAAATGTATTTTAATTCCAACTTTACTTGGAAGTATCAGAACTCTCTGGCTCTTCAGATATTTTTTCTAAATTCCCAAGAAAGCATGAAATATATGATGCAATATGTTTGCATGTTTTCATCATCTGATACACTCAGTCACAATGTCTAATATACTTCTTATAATTGACCAGATAAGCTGAAAAGATATCCCATTGCCAGTTTCATTGTATATAAAGCATCTATTGATAGGGTTCAACATCAGACTTTTTTGGAATTGTGTTCTAGAAAGAACATATAATGGGTATCTACTTATCCTTATTGTGGTAAATAATCCATTTTATAATTCTTACTATAACTGCAATGTTAATGCCAAATGTCCAGTTTGGTTAGGTATGATTTGTTTAAGATAAATAACATTTAAAAAATAAATTTATATTTTTTGTTAACACATGACCCTGCAAAGGAGTTGTGTAAAGAATGCTTTACATATTAGTAGAAAACACTCAAAAAATGACATTTTATGTTATTTGGCTAAATTTCTGTAGCATAACTTTAGGTCATAATATGTCTTATTTGGTGCTAAAATATCACAGCTTCTAAGCATTCTATTAATTCTTTTATTGTATCTGTTGTGTTTTTTATATCCCAGCTTGAAAGCTGTAACTTTTTGTTTTATCATAGCATTTTATATAGTTTTCATTTATATGGATTTTGCTATAATGCATCTGATTGATATTATTACTACTGGACATCAAAACCCTACCATCAATATAATCATGGTTGGTGACAGATAAAGCAACTCCATATTATCTATTCAAAATACTGTCTAGGTTTCTGCTGAAAAGCCCCTAAGACTTCAGGCAACACCGGTCTTTTGGCTTCTGAGTCTGCGAATGCTCCCGTGTAGCTCAGAGTTTCAATAAACTAAACTTTGTAGTTCAGGCTGGCCCTGTGCTCAGCCTCAAGCTCATCACAGCAATCCTGCCTCTGCCTCCTGAGTGCTGGGATTACAGACGTGAGCCACCATGCCTGGTACTGTGGTATGTGGTACTGGTTGCTTCTGGGCGTGAGTCTCCACCTCCAGTATTGTATGTGGTTACTGGGGCATCAAACCCAGGTCCTTGCACTTGCAAGACAGGGGCTGGAACCATTGAGCCAAATCCCCGGCCTTGATCATAACTTTATTATGCTTAATTCAATTAGTTTGGGGTGCAAATGTGAAAGAGTTCATAGTCCTGTAATGATTAGTTTTAGAAGCTAAATCTCACCTAAAATGAACCCACAGGGAAATATAACGGTACTTACAGGTGTCTTCCTCTTCCATGGAAATACTGATCACATAACAGGCATACACAAAACCAATCAACTGCAAGGAAGAAAAGAATATGTACCTTAAAAAGCTGGGCCTAATATTCATAAATATAAAAAGTGTGTTAGTGACATATAAGAAATTATAACAGAGAAGGTATTATTTTAAACAATACTTGTAGTTTAAAAGAATCTTTACATTTCTATATCACCTTAATAGCATTCTTAAAAATATGCAACAGCACTTGGGAAGCTAATGCAGGAAGATTGTGAGTTTGAGGCTAGCTTGGACTGCACAGCAAGACTCTTATTTCATAAAACTGTAAACAAACACATGAATGAAAGAAAAGAATTTCTAGATAATTCTATTAGATTTTGATATAGAATTTACAAAGAAGTATAAGTTATTCAAAGTATATAGGATTTTATTACTTATAGAGCCATTTGTACATTCATTATTACTACAAGTATTTTAATGCTTAGAAATCAAAATAAATCAAAATTTATTGCTTATAAATTGAATAGCAATCATATATTTATTATTTAAAATGTTCTGAGATATAAATTCTATCTAGCTACTGAATTGTTTTGTTAATTATATCATAAGAAAAAGCAAAGACTTTCTGGTGATTAGCAGTGGTAAAATGAAATAGAAGACATCATTTATACTTTGTCAACTAATGGTTCAAAAATAAATCCAAGCACACAGTGCAGCTTTTATAGCTTTTCAGATTGTTTTCTGTTCTTATTATACTGAAAGAATGATTTTTACTCCTTGGAGCCAGAGACATTCCAATTCCTGGAAAACAAAACTGTCAACGAATCAATTTTAGTCTAAGATTATTCTGCTGTTGATAGATATAAAATATAGCTATTTCAGTAGCTAAAGAAGTTTGTTTTCTTACTTTTCCTTCAATTCTTAGTCTGTTTCCTCTTCTATCTTTATTATAAAATAATATTTTCAAGAGGCTGTGGGTTTAGCCCAAGTCATACTGTGCCCATCTCAGAAGCACAGGGCCTGAGTTTGATCCCCAGTACTTCAAATAAATAAATAATAAAATAGTATTTACCAAGGAAATTTTTCTGGTAGCCCCAACATCATATGTGTGGATCAACAATTCTGTTATACTTCTTTTGTGTTGCTAAGAATTTGCACAAACTTAGTGCTTTAAAATAACGTAATTTATTATTACAAAGTTCTGGAGATCAGAAGTCTGAAATGAGTCTCACTGTGAACTTGCATATAACTTCTTTTGCTAACCCACAGGCATAAGAAGCAGAAGAGCAGCCTTCCTCCCTCCCTCCTTGTCTTTGTGGCCTTGATAACGCAGAGTGCCCTTTTCTCCAGAAAGCCATATGAAAATGAGGCCACATAAATATGCTGAGATTGATATAACCTTTTGATCAATTAACCTGTATTACTTGGAATCGAAAATTAATGTAATAAGACCCTGATGCTGTACTCTTCCCTTCTTTTGGAACTCCTTGTGCCTAAATATGGTATATGTAACCTAAGTGCCATGTATCTATAACCATTCTTTCTTGCGTGGTTTATTTAGGGGAGCCCCAGCCTTTGTTCTGGTGCTTATTACTGTGGAAGTGATTCCAGGTCAGTCTTTGCTGCAACAAACGCTCTGCCTCTAAAACTCCTGAATGTGTCTTCCATTCTCCTAGCCTGGCTGCACTGAGCTCAGAGGTACTTGAGCTGCTTAGACTAGCTGGCTTTCTCCTGCTTCAGTTGGGCTAAAATCCAGATGTCAGTAGGGCATGATCCCTTATGGAAGATCTGGAGAATTTGTTGTCTTGCTCTTTCTAACTTCCTTAAAGTGTGTTCCTTGGTTGACAGTGCCATCTTTTCACCTCCAAAATTAACAACATTCGTCTGACTTTTTCACAGGCTGCTACTCCTTCCATTTCCTTGCAGAAAGTGTTGGTGAATTACACTGAACCCTCCTAGACAATTATAATGCTTTGTATCTACAATGTTTCTCCAAAGTCTTTTGTTCAGATGTGGAATGTTTGAAAGGTGACTGACTGATACATATCAGTGGATCACTGAGTTCATAGCTGACTGTGTTGTACAGACCTGGGGATTGGTCAGAACAGTCATGTCCCTGGGGCGTGACTTGGAAGAATGTATTCTTATCCCTGCTCCTCCCTGCTGTCTGTCCTTCCCAGTTCCAATAATGTGGACGGTTTTACTCCACCATGCCACTCACTGTGTCATTTCTATCTTGGAGAGAGCCAGTCCTGAACTGATCCTGCAGAAACCATGAGCCAAAATAAACTTTTACCTCTTTCAATTGTACTTGTCAGATATTTTTGTCTTAGTGACTAGAAAGTGACTAAAAGTAATATTACTTTTAAAAGTACCTGAGTACCACCCTTACTTCCATTTGCAAACTTAATTCATCCCTTTTCCTATGAGTGGTAGTTATTGACATGCTATATGGATTAGAATGTGGAAACCATCTGGGGGCCATGATTCTGCCCACCATAACTGTGAACTGGTAGTTCAGGCTATCAGTAGGCTAAGTGAAAAAGTCAAATAGGAGTAGATGGAGGAGGGATAGTAATGAAAGTGGTTAAATTTTAATAGATAAAATGAGATCTTGGTTTTAAAAAATTACTAGAAAGAAAATTTAAAAATTACACATTAATTTGTTCATCTAAGTAGATATCATCTTTCAGTGTTGGGAAGAAAGTTGTTCTGATCAACATGGTTTTTGTACATCTAGCTTATGTTTTATAACTTTACTATCCTTTATATTTTTATTTTCTAATATTGCAATTTACAACTCTACTAAAATTGTACTATGTTTAAGTACCTAACTGTGTAAAACAGTATTTAGGTACTACTTCTACTGATAATTTAAATTTGGGAATACTATTTTCATTTCTATCAGATCATTGTTTTTATTTTGCTTTATACCTGCTAGAGAGTTTATAAGAAGATACATGTCAAGTTTGTTGTTTCATAAAAATAAGTGTCACCTAATTGTCCATAATTAATGTCACCTTTAGACTATAGAATCTTGTAAAAAACACATCTAAATCCTTTTGCATTAGTTTTCTTAAAGTTTGCATAATCTCTAAAGTTTGCATGATCTGTAAATGTACTTAAAGATGTTCCAATTAATCTCAATGTACATTATAAGCACTAACTTTTCTGAGGTTGTTCTACAGAAAAATGAGCTGTAACACCCTATTTCCTTGACTCTACAGATCATCCTGAGCACCTCTTTTGGTATATGAGCTGTACATGAATTATTGTGTCAGCCCCTTTCAATGATAACACCTCCTTTGGAGAACTAACTTCATAGATGATCCTTTTTGCTTAAAATTAGTTTAAAGAATTTCAGCAACTTGAGCATGAATGGCATAAATACTGATAGATCAGGTTCCCCTTAAACTCTAAAGAAGTAGAGATGAGTTGCATCCAAATAGGTCAAATCTCTTCTGACCCACTAGAACTGAAATGATTGACAATCTGGGTTTCTTTCAGTTCCACTGCAAGAAAAGGAATGAACAGAAGTGGAAAGGATGAATCATGCTACAACAGAATATTTCTGAACTAGTTCTGTTTTTCACATGGATAGAAATTTAAGGGCTACATCCCTAATTTCATCTTTGACATGGCTTATTGAGAAGTACACCCACACAATTGTGTAATACCTCTTACATTCAAATATTTTTTCCACAACAAACTATGGCAAATTAAATAACATGAATCATTATTATTTTCAAATTTATAGTTGGAAGGCAAGCAGTGACTAATATGAATGCTTTGACTGAGTCTTACAGACTTTTGTAACATAAAGCCAATGCCTTCATGATAGCTCAGTACTACATTGGATATTATATTTGTGCTTTTCTAAAGGACTTTACCTTTTATAATAAAATATGACACTTCTATCTACACTTTTATGTTGATTTAAAGGTGAATTATTACCCTTTTGCTCCTCATGCCTTTTGAACTAAGAGTGATATGTAAAGTATTTATTAGTATATCAGTCTTTCTGACAGAGAACATACATTTTGGTGTTTATTAATATCAGTGCCTTCAATTCAAGATACCTGGATCCATCAACATTTATTGGTAGATTCATCAGCATGTATTGGCCAGTCTATTGGCATTTACTGGAAGAAATGCCAGAGGATTGATGAGAAAACCCCTGGAGAGCAAACTCAATCTTGATGAAACATTCTTCACATGCATCAGCATGAAGAGTTAATTTGATGAAGCTGAGTTTGAAACCCTAACAGGAGACCACTTTCCTTTGGGAAAGTTCCACCATCCGCCCAAAGTTCCACCATCGTAGAGAAACATTGACTTGAACTTAGTCTCTACCACTTATTTCTAACTTTGTCTTTTATGTGTTGTAACAGGCCCAGAAAATGTAACTCCCAATAACATGTTCGCAAATTGTTTTGGTATATATTTATATACACGAAGGTAAAATCTATGTGCCTTCCATAGGATCTTTATAATATGAATTTATTATTTCAGGAAACCTTTGCATGATTCTTTTTTTTTTTTTTTAAGGTTTTTTGAGACAGGGTCTCACTTTGTAGATCAGGCGGGCCTTGAGCTCAGCCTCCAACTCACATCACAGCAATCCTCCTGCCTCTGCCTCCCGAGTGCTGGGATTACAGGCGTGAGCCACCACGCCTGGCACTGTGATATGTGGTACTGGTTGCTGCTGGTGTGAGTCTCCACACCCAGTATTGTTATGTGGTTACCGGGGATCGAAGCCAGGTCCTTGCGCTTGCAAGACAGGTGCCAGAACCACTGAGCTGTATCCCCGGCCCAACCTTTGTATGAATCTAATGAAAACTTTCTTCTAGGCTAAACAGAAAGATGTTGACCAGATTTCTAACATGAAATAATTGGATGTAAGCTATGCAGTCCTGAATCTATTGCTGAACTAAGGTCTGCCAAAATTCAAGGAAAGATTTGAAGATAAAATGAGACATTGGTCAAGTCAGAACAAATGTTTAGGTAGATAATCATAGATGAACTGTTGTGAAGGTTAAAGAGAGCAAGCTATTTGCATATTTCTTTTGGAAATATGCTTCAATATAATTTTCTTTTTTATAGTTTAATGTCATGTTAAAATACTGAATTAACTGTATTTTCTGAAAATAATACTGTCTATGTATGTGCTGAAAAAAATTAGTCAATGTATTTATTCCTTTTCCATAAAACAAGTATTTTTAGTGACAGAAAGTAGGGTCAGGTGTCATAGGAACAGCACCTCATATTTCTATACTTAGAGAAAATCATCTAACTCATGAAGTGAGAGATTGCATAGCTTTAAGAAACAGAACAATATATAGTAACAGAAAACTTGGCAGATGTAGCTGTTCACTAATGGACCTCAATATTGTCTTGATAGATGACATAAAAGGAATTTTGGCTGGATAATTGAAATATACAATGCCATTAGCTGAAAAAAAATTAAATGAAGACATGCCATACTAGAAATATTAGATCATTCTCCGGGCCCTCAGACAGAATTTGCCAGTTACAATCTCGATATTATTACACATGAATTAATTAAAATATTTCCTTTTACTTTTACTTTACTTATGGGCATATTCATAAAATATTTATTCCAAAAATTACTCTTGCTATTGTGATTAACCAAACTAATGTTTAATTAATAATGTTATTCTCATGAGAGCCTGGCTAGACACCCCATCCTGTTAATCACCAAATTGTAGATGGCTGACTTGTGTAATTTTTTGGTTTCCCAGAATATGAATTGAAATAGTCCCTGTGGCTTTCTGCTTGTCTACAAGAAATGGAATAAAATACAATTTTTGCCAAAAGTAGATAATAAAGTAAACAGTATCAAGATGATAATCTTGATTATTTCTACTCTTCTTAAAGTTTTGAAAGTCATTGTTTGTAGAGGCATAGTTTTCCTCTCTCTGTAAAGCTATTTCTTTGTAGTATTGAAAATTACCTTGTCTGTGCTGTGTGTTCTGACACCAAAATATCATCTTCTTCCATATATTTAAGGAATGCAAATTATATGACTAAACCCAAAAGCCACGTGTGTGTGTGTGTGTGTGTGTGTGTGTGTGTGTGTGTGTGTGATTGACTAGTTTCTGACACTAGGATTTGTATATGGGTGTTATGGTTTGGACTTGACAAACATCCAAAACTCATGTGACAAAGGATTGGTTTCCAAGTGGAGTTTTGAAGAAATGATTGGATCACACGGGCTCTAAGTTTATCAAGTAGATTAATCCATTGCTAACATCATAATTTACTGGCATCATCTGGAGTTGAAGGAAACAAGAGCTGGGGCTTCTTTTAGAGCGCTGGCCCTGGAGGAGTAGCCCTGGGGGCTCTAACTGGTCCCCAGCTTCTCACTCTCTCTCACCCTCTTTGCTGCCTGTCTACCTTTAAGTGAGCAGCTTCCATTGCGCTTCTGCCTTGTTACAGATCTGAAAGCAGCAGGGCTGTATGACGGTGAACTAAAACATCTGAATGCATAAGCCATAATAAATCTTTACTCCTTTAAGTTGGTTATGTTAGTTATTTTAACACGATGATGGAAAACTAACATAACAGAAATACTTTGTTTTCACTCAAAAGGCTTGTACTAGGAATGAACAAGAATGGCTTTTATATACATGCAGATACTAGTGTCTCTCAAATGGTTCATCAGCTCGGGTACTGATGGGTTTTTGGAGAGCAGTTGGATTATGGGAGCACTGGCCTCACAAAAAGATGAATCCATTGAAGAGTTTATAGCCTGAATGAGCTGTGAGGAGGAACAGCCCAGTTGGTAGAAGTCGGTCCCTGCAGACACTCCCTTGAAAGGCACATCTTTTCTTGGGCCCTCTTGCTGTTCTCACTGCTTCCTGGCTGCCATGAGGCAAGAACTAACTTCTGTTACATTTTCCACAGGTATTTCTATCTTGGACCAGGCTGACTATGAATAGAAACCTCTGAAACCAAGACCCCAAATAAATATATTTTTTAAAGTTGTGTACATCTGGTGACTAACACAACTAGGTTGAAATGGCTGCATGTCCTCCTAGCTATGGATCTTATCAAGAATGAGCTTAAGATCAAAGGGCAGCTTCCTGAAGAGCCACATGTAGGTGACATAGGTGAGGCATGCTCATGTAGGAAACACAGAGGAGCTGTGCTGGGTGAGAGTGGGTGGGCTTGCACAATGCTGAAGGAACCCTTGATCAGAAATAACTCCTAGTGTTTTCCAAAACTTCTCGTCACTCACATGAATTTGGAATGATGAGAAGCATCTCCATAGAGTTAATTTTTTTTTCCTCCTTCAAGCTTAAATGATCCTACCAAATTCTTGGCTAAAGGTGGATATGGGAGGAAGGTGAAGGGTAATCATGGGGAACATTTGTGAGTGGAATGCTTCTGTGTGCAACTTTGAGGAGTTAAGGCACTACATTACTTATAAGAGAAAACATAGCTGGCCAGTGTCAGAAATGTGACAAGTTTGGGATTTTACTCCACTAAGAATTCATCTCTAAGCCTGCTACTATACTACGGATACATTATCAGAGATAGAGACTTTGAATCCAGTGAGCAGCATGAGTTTCACATCCATTTGTGACCTTTCTCATGTCTCCTGGGCCATGATAGGTGCCCAGAAATATAGTGAGTTCTTTTACAGTAGGAGCACACTGAGCTGCTTTCATAGGAAAGGAAAACAAGTCAATTTTCTTCTAGAAATTAGAAGAGAAAGAAAACTATCACTTCTTAAAGGTTGCTTGCTAAAAACAACTCCGACAAACTGCTCAGGTGAACAGAAGTTACACATTCCGTTTAATTTAGATGGTAGCAGGTACAGACAATATGTAGAATCATGATTTTGAATTAGACCACTATAATGTAAATCAAGTCAGAGAAGTGTTCAAGAATGAAAGTGTGAAACAGTATGACGCCTAGGGAATGGAAAACAATGAGCCAGCAAAAGAGCTTGACAAGGACTGCTCAGAGAAGTATGAGTCACACAGAAAGTAAGGACAATCAGCTATGTCCAAGGTCACAGTTAAGTGAAGGACAATGAAGTTTCAAAATTGAGCAGTGTACAGGACACTGGAGACTTTTATAGGAGTTATTTTGGTGGAATGTGGGGAAAACTCTGATCAAGAAAATATAGAAAGTCAACAATTCTTTCCTGTTTTCCTGAGAAACAAGATATAGCAAGAAGAATAGTGACTGAAAAAAATGTGAGGTGAGGTCCATCTTTCTTTTCCTTTAACCTTTCATTCATTCTTCCCTTTTGAGTTGAGTGATATCATAACACATTAGTATTGTGATGAGAGTGAACACTTAAATCACTATGTAGATCTTGGGTGCTGAAGAACAAAGATTACACTGTCCAAGGACACACGTGCCTCTTTCTCTCTTCCAAGCCCTCTTATCAGGTTGCCTCTTCCTCACTGTAAGAGCTTATTCTCCACTTTTCCCTTTCACGTGTCTGTGCCCCATCCAGCTCACAGAGAACCTTGTTCTCTGGTTACACGACTCTCTTAACATGATCCCACTCCTCTGCTTGCACAAATCCTCTCCTTTGTTAAGCTCTGTGGTAAACATCACTTTCTTTGATACCTTCAGGAAATCCACTTCTAGTCCCCACTATTTCAGTACTTTGTTCTTCTCTGTCCCAGTGACATCGACCAAGTCCTGCTTTGTATAATAGTGCTGGGTGCTTTCATTCCTCTCCCCAGCAGAGACTGATGGTCACGGTGCAAAAGTTGTGTCAAGATGGAAAAAGTCAAGATGCAAAAGCTACATACTCTGAGAGACCTTCCCAGTTAACCTTCACGAGAGGAGCTGCTTTGTCTACTTTGGTCCAGATGCGTGCTGTGCAATGCAGGTACATCTCACAAGATGATAACTACTTCTTCATGTCTCTGGCTTTACCACTGGCCTCTTCAAGAGAGCATTTCCCCCACCTCAGTTTAACTTTGCATTTCTGACACTCTGTATTTTGTCTGGTAAGAAGATATTTATCAATTTTTTAAAAGAATAAATGATAAGTGACACATATTTCAAAGGGAGATGAGGAAGTAGAGCCTGTATGTTTGAAATAAAAGCATGTTAACAACTCTAAGCCTCTGCGTAGGTCACTGGGACACTCAGCCAAGGTAAAAGTGAGATTTGCCTGTAAACATTAGACTACTATTATTCAAAAGTTCAATAGCCTTTTGCTATTTTGATTTGATACTGTCTAAATGAGGAGGTAAACAAGAGAACAAACCAGTGATTATAATATCCTAGATGGATAAAACACAAACATTGGGGGTGGGGGTGGGATGTTAATCTCTTTTTATTTATGAGTTAACAGTTTGCTTTCTGTGAAATCAAGCATTTGAAAAATGCTGATAATGGCTACAATTTTCCAAAATGCATGTATTTTTCTTCAATGGGAAGAGGAAAAATGATATGATGGATGAATTACAAATTTTCCAGAAACTGTGGAATTGATGCAGTGGTTTTCTGCAGGTGGTGGTATTCCAGCCCTCACAACAAGTCTGCATTCAGCATTTCCTTTCATCAGGGTGAATATTTGGGTAATTTCTGATTCTGTCTTCTAAAGAGGGGGGCTCAGCTTTGTTCCAGTCTTCAAGAGTGCACCTTCTGTTTTGGAGTTGAATAGCATACATCTTTCCTTCCTGGGAGGTTTATCAAAAACTGAGAGACTGGAGAACACACAGCAGGTGGGCAGTTTCATCGTCCAGTGTTTTTGGATACATTTCTTTCTCAGTGGCTCTCAGGAGACCCTTTTAGTGCCACTGTCATCATGCCCATTTGTTTTCTCTTGCATGCCTGGCAGAATAGAAGTCTGCAGTCTTAGAATCCCCAGAGGAAGAAGTCCTGGGGGAGGGATTAGGTTCCTGTCTATTAAAATCACTCTGGGAAGAGTGGGGATCCTGTTACTACCTGACCTATTTGTATCTAGTCAAGCTGTTCATACTGTTCCTTCAGGGATCCAGAGTCCCATGTGTTTATGGAGGTGGCCTACACCAAATGAAGCCTGAAATGATGTGAGGAAGTTTGGTTCTCTCTCTTAAGAGTCTTCCTGGTCTCCTGGACTCCAAGTGAATCAGTGAGTATGGAAATAAGTTGTTTCTTCCACAATGACCATAAAAATGCACAAAAGTGACAGTAATCCAATTATTTGGGCTCTGGAGATTTATTGCCCCTTCGTGTTTGGAAATCACTTGTGTAGACAGCTTCAAAACAGAGAACAAATTATTTTAGGGCTTTGACCAAGTAAGGTAAAATGTTTAATATGTGCTTGTGTATTATAGAGACTGGCACAAAGTAAGAACAATATAATTGAGGACACAAATGTTAGGTATTCTGAGAATGCATTTTTAATAATAAATTGTTGAGGTAAGAAAAGTATCTAAAATATTGTTTTTAAATAGCCGAGAGCAGTGGTACATGTCTGTAACCTCAGCACTTGGAAACTGAGTCAGGAGAATCACCAGAAATTCAAGACCAGCCTGGGCTATGTAACAAGTTCAAGGCCTGCCAAGACTC